>BGPR01032115.1:0-15394 GCA_013235015.1 Araneus ventricosus | reverse complement strand
TATATATATATATATATATATATATATATATATATATATATATATATGTGTGTGTGTGTGTATATATAAGAGGCAGAACTTAATAGAAAAACAATAATATAACAAACATTCATATCAAATTCGAAAAGATATGAAAAAACGAATTGAAAGTATATCCGAGTAAATTATTATACCCGAACCCGAGTTGTATATTCTTTCATCTTACGATATATATATATATATTTCATAGTAATAATAATCTAACTAGTATTAATACATTAGTGTATAATCTAACTATCTTTCTGTATTTCATAGTATGATTATTAATAAGGTAACATTATTTTATTCTTAATTGTAATTATTAGTTTAATAGGTGTATATACTGAAAATGTTACTTGAGTTTTGATTGTTTGAAAATATTTAACTACATATATATAATGTAAAAAAAAAACTCAGTTTAATTTTAATATATCATTCTCAAATTTTTCAATGATACTTCTCAAGAAATCCGGCATAAATGTGTTTTTATTTTCTCCTCGGTACTGTCCGATTTTGTAAAAACTTTTGTAATGTATTATCGCTCAACATGTTTGAATAAAGCTTGCTTGGAACTCCAAATCATGTCTTATTTTACTGATGGACTTGATGGACTATCAGTACGAAAAATTGAAAATAATAAGCCAAATAGCACTATAATTAAGTAATCTAGAAAAGACATAAATAACTAGGCGAAAACCAAATATAGTTCAAGAATATTGCGTTTCAAAAGACTAAAAGAAGCACAGTTTACAAAAATGACTAAGAAAAGTCTACAACAGGGGTTTAGCCCACTGGAAGTTAGTTCTTAAAAATGCGGAATCAGAGATAAAAAAAAATTACTGAATATTAATTAACTCGTAAACTGAAGAGAAAATTATTAATTTATTTCTGAGTTCAAAAAAAAATATGAGTTTGAAACAAAATAATGGATTGAATTAAAATATGGGATTGTGAAACCAAAATTCAAATACCCCAGAATCATTTTAAATTCCAGAATTAGGGTTCGCACTAAATACGGGCCACTCCCCTCCACCTTCAGAACGACGGCCGCTTTAGTCATGAAAGTAGTGTATAGGTATAGTAAAATATTTATGCGATGAGACAACTTACAACGCCACCTAGTGGCAAACGGAGTTAGTGTTCCTATATCAAAGACGGTACGAAATAGAGAGAAGAGAAATTGTCAATTACAAAGTTTTAGAGCGTTATCGATTTAGTACAAATGGACACCTTGTGCATATTAATACTAAGAACAAAACGCTTAAAATGCTCATTTGTTTGTTCGCATTTTCCAAAAGTGTGACATCACAAGACATGAGCAAAAGGAGAAAAGGTTATTTTTCGGGGGAAAAATGACCACATTATATTTTTCCTGTGGGAATAACTCAAACAGCTGGTGTATGGACCTTTCCGTCAACATTGCAGGACTTTCGATGACGTATTACTGTTGCTTGTGCTAGCTCGCCACCTATATGTTAAAACGTGTGCAAAGTGAAATTCAAACATTGGCTCAAATCTGTATTGTAGATGACGGAGAGTACTTTGAACACCAGGAATAAATGTATCTTTTGAGATAACTAATTGTTTTTCTCTTTTTAACCTATTTTGTGACGTCACAGTTACAGAAATCAAGAACAATAAAATATGGAATTTAAGCGTTCTGTTCTTAGAATTAATATGCACAAGGTGTCCATTTGTACTAAATTGATAACGCTCTAAAACTTTGTAATTAATATTTTCCCTCCATTTTGTTGTCGAGATAGGAACGTTAACTCCGAAGTTTACCACTAGGTGGCGTTGTAAGTTGTCTCATTGCATAGCGAATAGACGTCTTAGTATACCTAGACACTACTTTCATGACTAAAGCTGCCGTCGTTCTGAAGTTAAAGGGGGAGTGGCCCTTATTTAAATGGGAACGCTGTATATAAGGTTGATAAGAATAAAATAATAAGAAATAAGAAAAAATTTGGATAAGTTAGGATGGATTTCTATTATTTCAATAGATGTAACAGCATTTTATAAAATCGCAAAGGTCGAGAATGACCAGCCTTACGACATCAGAATAATTCTTCAAATTTATTGAAATGCCAAAAGGTGAAAAATTAATTCCAGTACTTATTTCACTTACTGTGCCAAATGCATTTATTAGTAATAAGTGGCATGATATTATCAACTCCCTTGAAGAAGATAAAATCTTAAAATACTTAATTCATATAATTAAACATTCTCATCTGAAGTGGAAAATTGTTGCCAAATTGAAATTGATTTTAGATACTGCAAAGATGTTCAACAGGTCTCAGTTTTAAAATCCATTCATGGCAAAATTGTCAACCGAAAAGCGGTAAAACGAGTCAATCCAGGACGATTTTCAATGCGAAACAAATAGCGTGCGCTTTCCCCTGTAGCACGGATATATTATGCAATATTATATGATATTGATCAATATTCTCAATATTGTATAATATTGTACAATATCATATATTATATTATACCGATCAATATTGTACAATATCGTGCAACATGTTGTTCTACCTTTCAATACATGGCGGTAAATTTGACTTTACATTTAAAGTTAAATTTACCGCCATGTATTGAGAGTTGCAGAAAATTCACCGTGGAAAAAGTTTTGAGGATGTCGTGGGTTCTATTCAGCGAAGTGGATGACTCAGCGTGGAGGCAAGGGTACAAATCAGTGGCATTATCGGGAGGAATCATTGATGCAGTGATGGAGGAGAACTGTCGGAGCATGAGTAGAAACCTACCGGGGGCGGAATGGTGGCAATGGAATACGGAGGCATTTGCTGAGAACGCGATTAGGAATCGGAGGGCGGAAGCCAGGAGTATAGAAATCATTAAGCTGCACTGATGTACCTGGCTTTACCATTATTACCTACCATTAAATACCAATATGAATGTTTTATTCTAAATGGCCTAAATATTTCTTATCTATATAACCTCTCAAAAAAATTTTGACATTCCATAAACCATTGCAAAACAATAAAAAAATTTATGTTCTTAACTCTATTATCATTGTCTGTTACTAAATTATTATTTCTAATTATATAATTTTTCACTAAATTCTTGAAGACAGAAATGATGAGATTACTATCCCAAAAAGGAAATTTATTAATTTGAAAATTAAATGCATTTATTTTATCAAAGATATCTGTTACTATTTTATTATCTAAAATTTTAATATCTAGATCTAGAAATTCTGCAGCTAATTCATTGTCATTAGTTTTTATAAGATTTAAATAATCAGGATAGAAATCAATATGTGGCTTAAGGTCTATTTCTTTATTGAATAATGTCAAATCATCTATATAACGGAATAATATACTATGGTTATAATTAGTAAAATCTTTCTCATAGTAGTGTAGCTAAATATTTTTTAAACTATTGCTAGCTGGACCTCCTTGAGTTAATTTGATGGAAAATCCTATTATCAAAAAAGATATAATTTATATATATATATATATATAACGTATTCGTGATTGGAGTCGTTGAAAATAAATAGGCCGAGCAAATAACTACCTCTTATTTTATTATCAATAGGAGAGTGGTGGATATACGTGCATCTCCGTTTAGGTTACAAGCGAAAGTGAACACCTGTATTCTCTCGGATAAGGGAATAACATATTGACGTGATCAAAGTGAAGGGAATATTGGGTATTTTTAATAAGTTACGTAGGCGTTTCAGGGAAAAAGTCTGGTGCCAAAGAGACGCCGTCATGATTTTCTGTGGGCGCGTGAAAGCGATTAAACATGCTTTTAGTAATAAATATGCCAAAATGAGAGATTTAATATACCTCCAGCGCGGGAAAAGAACGAAACTGGAGTTTCAGAAAAGTGATTTTGGAATAGGGGAAGGTGGTGTACCTAGGTCCTATTTTTACTTTTTAATTTTTAATTGGATAATTATTAAAAGAAAGGTAACAAAACAATTTTTCTTTCATATTTTGGGCCTTTATACACAACATATATTTTTTGTGGATTTTTTAAAAAAGTATTTCAGTGCATTGTTTACAATTTTAAAAAAAAAGTGCAAATAGGACCAAGGTACACCATGGGTAGTGCACCTTGGACCAGCTATTTCTAGATCTAAAAAATCTAACCGAATAGTTTGAACATAAACTTTTATTGGTATTTTAGCTACAGAAAAATGTTAATGAGCACTTTTACTTAATGAGGTCTTAGATTAGACCCAATATAAAATTATTACAGCAACAGTTTCATTCCTATGAATAGGCTTAACCATCATTGTAATTAGACAAGTCAATTCCAAATGTTAATTTCCGAAGCTGCCTTTCAGATCCTCCAGTCAACATGGGATGTGGTAACTTCCACATTACATCACATTTTTTCACAACGTAAGTGGTAGAATACCACTGCCATGCACCAAGGTACATCACTTGGGCATGGTCCAAGGTACACCACTTGGTCATTTCATGGAAAATGGCTGACTATTAAATTGAGGTTAGTCTTAACATAATTTCTAACACATGTTATTATAGCTAAAACTGTGCTTTATAAGTTAGGCTTTTTGCTATAAAGTAATTTATGTATGTTTAGGAACTATTAACACAAAATTCAACAGAAAAAAAATTACTTTTGATGGGTCAATTTCCTTTTTCAGGATTCATTCATTCAAATGAGCAGCTTGACAAATAAGTTCAGTTTTACTGGGACCTCTGGTGGCAAGTGTACAAAATACATGTAGCATTTTCTATACATCTATACAGATGGCGCTAAAATCGGCATACGTTCAAGGTACACTTATGTCCAAGGTGCACCACCTTCCCCTACATTAAGATTTTAAAATATATAATATTAGAATTTGGAATAAAATTAAGTGAGATTATTATATATATATTAATAAAAGAAAACATTAAACTGCTGCATTGGCGCATTCACCGCATTTGTGAAATTTTTTCCTCATATTTAAATCATTTATACAATCTATTTTTTCTCACACACACACACACAATTAAATCTTTTTCAGTTTCTATGTTTATCATATTTTGTCTATTTCCTAAAATTATCCTAAAGTTCACTTCTTTTGAAATTGCACTTCTTCATTTTAAGCATTTTCTTAACTGTTATTGCATTTGTTTCTGGTTTTGTTTATGTTTGTATATATATATATGTTATGAGCGATAAATTGATAAATTTAAATTAATTATAAAGCGATGAATTACATACATACATACACATACATACATACATACGCACACTCGCGTGCATTGAGTTTAATATATATAGATAAAATACTGCAATGTTTAATTAAATTTCATTCCATTCTGTAAAAACTGGTTATTACTTATGGAGAAAATTAGTTTCGGCTTTTTAACAATCATTTCGTTCATTTGAAATTTGCATTTTAATTAAAAATTTCAGAACATAAAAGGAGTTATTACATTTCATATAAAAGTATTTTTTTACATTGAAACTATAAAGACGTGAAAAAAAGAATGTTTATCCCGAGCAACCAAGTACCAATAATCTGTTACTACACATACGAAGTCACAGGTTTCAGCTAGAAGGTCTATTTAACCCTAGAATTTCATAATTTCTCACTGCTCTTCGAAATTAATAGAATTTGATGTACTTTCGCCAGTTTACTCTATGAGGATACAGTGGATTTTTATTAAAAAGTACATATGAATTTTTATGTGAAAGAAAAAGAAAGAAAGTATATCTGTTTACTTTTCTTTTGTAACTAATATATTATTGCAATGCGAAAAATTCCTTAGTGCTGTCAAATTAATCTTAAAATATTTTATGGTATAAGCTAGCAGTGGATAAAAGCAGAAAATTTGCAACATCTCTTCATAAATACGAATTTCTCCTATCCTTTTAAGCACTCAGTAATAGTGGAAAAAAATCAATTACTAGGATAATTAGTCCTCCGCCTGAGCCATTATGAATGGGCTCGTCTTCAAAATCATTCCCCTTTTCATTGCCGTTCCTTTCCTCTTCGGTTACTTAAACAAGTAGCGAAGTTGATTGGTTTATCCCTCTGACGATGACCAAGGAATTTTCAGTTACTTTCGCGTTCTGCATTGTCATGAGATTTTGATGATTGCCGACTTCTCTGTTAGTTTCTTGGGCGTTTTTCGAATACTGTGGAGTGGTTTTTAGATTCCGCCAATGAGGGAGGGGGACTTCGGAAACACTTAGGCTCGGGTCCTTTCGTTTTCCATTTTCAGCTGCAAAGTAAAGGCTAGTGACATAATGAAAGTCGAGCGCCTATGATAATTAAATTACCAATGAAGCAAATGAATTAGCCGAGTACTGCTAATGAATACCTCATCATTACATTTATTTAAAGCATAAGAGGGGGGAGTGCGGAGAAGAGAGAAGAAAAATTGAATTACATGAAATAATTTTGGCAAAGTACGCTTTTCACACTACGAACTAAGGCAAAATTCGGGACAGGAAGGCGACAAATGGGCATTAAAAGTAATTGCTCAAAGCCTCATTCGCATCCTTCATTAATTTTAAACATAATTTAATGTGCCATCGGTGATGGTATTCACTGTCTCTTAAAATGACTTGAGTAGAGTGAGGATTGCTGATTACTGCACTGAAATGATTGCTTATGCCGTCAGATCCAATAAGGTCATTTCAGGCATTGGAATATCTGATGTTTAATGTGGCAGGAATGCATTAAAAAGGCATTTAGAAACCTTTAATCTTTTAATTAAATAGATTCTTTCTAACCCAAAATTATCAGACACTCTACTTGAGCAGAAATTAGTATCACCTCCAATATGTATTATAGCAATTAATCTAAGCATTATAGCAAATTGACCTTCTATCTACAAGCAAGCTTGCAGAATGGTGAGATCAACGACTCACCCACAGAGAAGGAGTATATGGTCTCCCCAAAATCTGATTAGATCTCTTTCAGGTTGTCAATTTGGTAGTTTACAAAAATCATTTGCATTTTTCCGGCTGCCAGCCGCGAATAAGAAAACTAAAAATAAACACAGGCAAGTCGCACTTTCAATGCAAGTTGCGCTATCTTTATCATGACTGGCGCACCCATCATCGGATTTAAATGGGAACATAATCGTGTTGAAATTCTTGGATTTTGAGATCATAGTACGAAATCTGAAAATAAACGAGGGTATTTCTGAATAAGACAAAAACCGCATCGGTTACAAGATTAAGTTTTGGTTTTCTTTTTAAAAAAGTCAAAACAATGCATTGTGAAACATCCAACATTACTGATCTGTATAGCCTTTAAAATTATGTCTTATTTGAATTTCACGTTCTTTAATAAATTATTTTTTTGCATTTATGATAAAGATGAGTTTTGGTGGTTTCGATTAATAGTTGTCTCTTATATAACATACAGTAGAGACACGTATAACACTTTTTATTAATTCGCGTTAGTAGAAATCATGCTGTACGGCATAATATATTTTAATCAAGAAAAATCCAGATTTATGAAATAATATCTTGGGGTTTTAATGTATTTTAAGAATTCACGTTCGAATAAAAATTTTCACCTTTAGAATTCCAAGTTATAGAATTAAATTTTACATTGGTATAATTAATCGGTTATAATGATTTTTTAGTAAATTTAATCCATTTAATCTTTGATAAATGGTTTTGAACTCTCTCTCCCTATATATACAATGGGATGACAGAAAAATGTGAACAGGAACACATTTGGATTTGCACACCGTTTCGATTACCTTCCGAAAGGATGAACGGACTTTCTTTGAACTTCGTCAGCGTAAAGAATAGGTTTGAATTCGCAATTTTCATTGGAGATTTCGTCACGAGATTCGGACATTAAGATGAACGACAAGAAATTGATGAAAACGAAAGGGGATTTTGGCTAAACCCCACTTAACAAAAAGCTGATAATGAGTTTCAGCATTCATCAATGGTTTTGTTTGATATGAACATTGCTTACATGCATTTTCGTAAAAATAGCACATATATTCTGGAATGTTTAAAGATTTTCTTAAAAAATCTCGAATTTTATCGGATGCTTTTTACTTACAACACGAGGAGTTTTCAATAAAATTTTGCGAAATTTGCAAAATACTTGACAATCTGAATATTGGCATTGTAGCTATGCGAATTTCTGTTGCACTCTAACAGAAGCTAAATAATGAGGGTTCTTGAACAAATTGATACTTTTGAAACTTGGATATTCGAATTCTTGTTGTCGAAAAGAAATTAAATAATGTCAGGATATTCAAGTTTCCTAAAATTTAATAATACTGTTCTGCAAATTTGGTCTATTTAAATGTAAAGCTATCTTTGAAAAATTGTATTTTATATGTATTTTACAAATATTTCTGTAGCAACGTTTGTTTCTGAGTAGATAAGACACCACTGCTGTGGAAAGTTGTGGAAGGTTCAAATTTGAAATAGTTTTGTCAATACTTCAATTATGTATTTTTTTAACATTTTTAATATAAAAAGACTTAATAAATGCATTGTTATTTTCCGATTTCTTCTTTTTAATAACCTATCGAAATATGTGTATTTTCCCTGAATCGTGCATCGAATTACTCCATCAAACAGCTGTCATAGGTGCGAAAAAGTGATATGAGTGAAAATATTTGTCTTCTAAGATCTTTGTAAGTTTTGGAGATGGAAGCGTGCAACTTTGTATGTTTATAGATGAATGTAAGTGAAACATTTGAAAAATTGACAATTTTACACTACGTGGGCAGTATAAAATTTTAATTTTTTTAAACTTTTTACTACCAATACCCACAGATACCTAAGTGTTTTGATCCAAATCAACAATTTATTATAAGAAACTTTGGAATTGGGAGTATATGGCTAGGATCAATATTTTAGGAAATTAAACGGTTGTTCTACCTTTTTGGGACGCCTCCTACGCGGATGGGTGACAGAATAACGTGAACACTTAAGAATTTGTGCATTTTTTCGAATGTCTCCTGAAAATTTGGAAGGGATTTCCTTGAAATTCGACCCTGTAATAATAAGCTTTAACTCACAATTTACATTGAAGATTCGGCACGAGGGAATTTATGGGGCCGCAAGAAATTGATGAAGAAGAAAATGATTTAGGATAATATACTCCCAGTTACAAAGTTTCATCAAATAAATTGTTGATTTGAATGTAAACACTTCGGTATCTGGGGGTATTGATAATAAAAAATTTTACAAAATTAAAATTAAGGCTTACTCCGTTTCGCAGAGAACTGATAAAAATTTAAAACTTTTATCAATCGCTTTATTTGTTGTCCGATATATTTATATTCATTTTTTTAAAAATAGCACCTATATTCATGAAAATATAAAGGTTTTCTTTAAAAATAAGAAAACTTACAGAATGCGTGACAATATGCCAAAAAAAATTACATTAAAATTTAATTTGACGTCTTTGTATTAAAGGGAAAAAATGAGTAATTGTTGTAAATAATTTGAAACGTGTTTGTTCAAAACTTAGCATGTTTTTCTTTATTAATTTCAAAGCCTGATTTATGGTGCAACTTTTATAAAAGATTCATTTGAATGCCGTTAAGATTCAGAAAGATATCGGCATTTCAGAGAATTTCAGTTGCACTCTAAGAGATGCTAAATAATGAGGCACAAATTGATAATTTTTAAAATTGAATCTACGAATATTTGTCTTCGAACTGCAATTCAAATAATGTATTCAATTTATAACTATACATGGATATTCAAGACATTCAACTGCCATAAAATTCAGTTTTACTGTTCGAAGATTTAAGTAAAATAAACATCAATTAGTGTATAAACCCTCATCATTTAGCTTCTCTTAGAAAACAAACAACATTAGACTCGCTGCAATACCAATATCTTTCCGCAGTTTAACGGTATTCAACTGGAATTTTTTTATAGGTTGCCCTATGTAAAAATTTTGGCTTTGAAATTATGAAAAGGTAATTTTGCTACCTTTCGCTCATGCGCAGTAAATAATTATTCTCTATAAATACTCATATTTCCTTGAATATTCAATGTATTTACTTTTAATTTAATGCTTTTCTGCTATATTGCCACGTATTCTATAAATTTCGTACAACCATGCCTGGAAAATTGGGATTATTTTAAGAATGCATTTATATCTTCTACACTATTTGTGATATTTTTACGAAAATTCATGTAAATATTGCACATATCAAACAAAGCCAATAAAAAAATGGTAAATAATTCAGCTTTCTCGGAAACCCGATGAATAAAATTTTTATAAATACAATAATCAGTAAGACGGATAAGCCTATTCATTATTATACATTTCTTGATATCGTGAAATTGCACTATACTCAGTTCATCTTTTTGAAAGCAATATCCGAAAATCTGGCGTCGAACAAATTAAAAGTAATCAATGAGAATGATTTTCTCTGAGTTTCAGTATTTTGGAGTCGATATTAATATTATACTGACAGCAGAAACTCAGTTTTTCCAAACTGCTAATAACATTTTAACTAGAAGATTTGTGCCCGTCTTAGACGGACTTTCAGCTTGTCAATAATATCTCAGATTCGATTGGCACAAATTTACTAACGAAAGTGGTTGAAGAAAATATCGTGTAGATTGCTAGAATGCTTAAGAAATGAAAAAAGCATGAAAAACAGAACTGAAGAATCAACTGATAGTGCTATGTTTCAACTTGACTTTCACTGAAATAAAGAGATGGATTTCCAATATCCTGACTTTGTTGATGATGAATACGTTCACGGTATTCTGAAAAAAATACAAGGCGTTTTTGTCTTTCTTCTTGATATCCTCCTTCTCTTCCTCTACGATGGTATTCATTATCTGCTGCACGCATCCTGTTTAATGTCTCATGACTTTGGCTTGCCCTCCATCGTAAAAAATCTCTCTCTCTTGCTAACCTTCGTTTCCTTGCAGGGGGATCTTCTCTATCCATTTTGTTTACCAACAATACTTGGACGCTTCCTCTTTCAAAGATAAGGGAAATTCACTTGTCCCTTCGAAAACCGAGGCGAATTCTAAGAAAACTTTGTTCCCCCGCTCCGACCTCTAAGAAAAGAAGTCTTCCCTTCTGGGCGAGCCATTTTTGGTACGTAGCTCCGCCCACATTCCTGAGCGTTACAGAAAGATTTGGCCAAATCTAATATAGATAAACTATCGCAAGATAACTGAATCAGATTATTATATTAGGAAATTCTGAACGAAAGGGCATGAAATGAAACTGAATCAAAAATGTAAATAAAATCATAAAAAATTATTTAATATCTTTTAGCGTCTCTGTGGATAAGTGAAAACTGCCAAGCGAGCCGCGGTCCGGTTGGAAACCACGGATTTAGAAAACAAAGATTAGTTCGTCTGTGACTGTTAGATATAGCCTCTGAGTTGTGGGATTCAGGAAGGATTTGAAGTACTAATCTAAAATCTTTTCAGCTTATGTCCATCGTCAGGGAGGTGGGATAACGGTTTTTCCTTTTTTAAAGATTTAATGACATGATTGAAAATTTTGGTTAAAGTAAAGTATTAATCATAAAATAAACTTTCACTGAATAAAAACTCCCAAATGCTACAGAGATCACCTAACCGGACAGTAATCAAATACCTTATTTCATCTTATTCATTATGTAAATAAAGGGGCTTATTTTATTTACTCACTTAAAAGCAATCACAATTCTGATATTTTGTTATTTATTTATTTATCACCCACTCACTCATAGGTTATGAAGCTTTTTAACAGTCGACGGGGGGGGGGGGAACATAAAATAAAGTTTTACATTACATCCATAAAATACAAAATATATGCAGAACTAAAATACAATCATCAGAAGTAATTATATATGAAATACGTAGATATAATGAGTGAGAAATGTAATTTTACAATAATACACAACAATTCGTGTGGAAACTGGAACAAAAAGCAACACTCATTTCTAAACGTAACTACAAAAGTTATTTAATTGCAAATGCAAAGTCATATATGTTACAAAAATTCGAAAGGAAGTGTCCCCTAAAAATTTCAGTCTCAGAAGTAAAAAGAAAAAAAAAATTATATTCATTTAATGAATTGCAAGTATGGTTTGAGATTTAAAATTATATGAAAAATTCTTTTTCCGGAAGCAAAAACTTTTTTTATCATTGATTTAAACTAAATAGATTTACGTTCTTTGGTGAGAATGACCAAATGTTATGTGACAACAATTAAGAACAAAACGATCAGCATCTAAACTAGAACAATTTGGACTGTTTAAAATATTAAACCTATAGAGATACGATGGAAATGGGCTGTGATTTGTAACAAAAGAAATAAGGATTGAGTGCTAATAAGTAAGTTAATATCAATGGTGGGCAAACATACTCCAATAAATGCTCGAATCTTCGTATTGCAATTTTTTTCTATGACATTAATTAATGAAGTTATGAGTCATATACAGGGTGATCCGCAGCGCCATTTCATCCCCTAGCGGCCGAAATGTGAAATAATATTTTTTTCTTTCAGAAATCAAAAGTTTCAAAGTTAGAAAAATCCAAAGAAAAATCCAAGTAGGATTTTCCCTACAGAGAGGTCTAGACACCTTCTTTTTAATTTGGATCACCCTGTATGTTATTCAAAATATAATTCAGACTTGCAAAACGTGCCACAAGCAAATTCGCTTTAAAATAAGATTTTTGAATTACCTATGCTACAGATAAATAAATAATCGAGAAGAATTTTTTTTACCTTTATTTACCTTGTTTAATACAATTTCAAGAACCATTTCTTCGTGTTTATGACCTGGTCCACATTTCGAGATAGAGTGAACATTTCTTCTTAATTTTTTCTTACAATACAATACTTATCTATATTTCTAGCTTCAAAATTATTAAAGGAAATTTATGCTCTGTTTCGCATATGCGCGGTAAAAAATTATTTACTATAAATAATCATATTCCCTAGAATATTCAAAGTATTTTCTTTGCTACTTTAATATTTTTTTCACGTTTTCTTTAAGTTTCGTGAAATTTGGTGGAAACTCTGCATTTTATAAACAAAAAAAGACGTGACGAAAAAAATTGGTAAAAAACCTTATTGGAAATTATTTCATAAAAATCTGTATATTTCCAAGAATATGCTCGCTCTTTTGAAGAAAATGCACGTAATATAGCGAGCCACAAAATAAAGCATTGATGAAAATATTAAATCCTTACAATATTTGTATGAAAGTGCAAATCCTTTTTTTCTTCGTCAATTATATTCGGTCCCCTACCAGTCTTGACCTAAGTTTCACTTTAAAAAGTGTGTTCGAGTATATTATTTACATGGTTGAAGTTTAAGGGCAGTTTCTCCACCCTTTTTGGAGAAATTCGAAAAACAGTTGTGTAAATCCGAAAAGTGTCTGGATACTTTTGATCATATGGTTTATTTACAATATACGATTAGCAGAAAATGTCAACATTTCTATTGTGCAGTTACGATGGAGCTTATCATCTTGTGATGCTTTAAACAGATTATGTTTTCTTATTTCGAGAAGAAAAAAAAATACACCGTTTCAGGAATTAAGAAACTTGTATTAAAAATCCAAACCGTAAGACTTATTGAAATTTCCCACACACTGTATTAGTTATTTTTACCGATTCATATCGAATCCTTATGTTGGTGCAATGGCTAGAGCCCAACAGTCAGCAAAATTAAAAATAACTTACATTGGTTGTTGCTGAAATCTTTCTATAAAGCCAAATGCAATTTATTCTCCTGTGTATACTTTATATTTTATAAAATAGTGGCGTTTGAAAGAAATTCCGAATGGGATTTTAATTCCTTAATTCCTTCTTATAATTCCTTCATTACTTCCATGCGTTTTTCCTAGGCATTTATCGTGGATCGTTGGTTACTTTATTTGGGCTTAGGATGGATGTTTGTTGACAATTGCTAATCCTGGAAGAAGACAATGTTAATTATGACCCATATTTTAAGATTTGATCAAAAGAATTCCGAAACTTTCAAATATTCGTGGCAGTGGTGGCCTAACCTTCCATTTAATAATTTGTACCTTGTTATAGGATATACATTATATCTTCTTTTCTCTTTTCTGCGTGTTTTATTCATAACAAAGCAAAAGCGAGTGCTTTCTTATTATTTATAACTAGAAAAATCACCCGTCATGGTGCAAATTGCCTCTTCATTCGAGAGATTTCCCTTCAAATTTGGAGTGTTTAAATAGGTAGATAAGCAAGAGAAGTGTTTAACATTGATTGAAAATAAATAAAGCAAACATATGTTTTATGACAGGAAATATTTGTTTTTATTTACATATTTCTTTATTCAAAAACCTCTTGGTAAACAACATTCCGTGTGAAGTATTTTTCGTTGTTTAACAATTTTATTATAATTCAATAACCATGAAATTTTCAGCTTGTCAATCGTAAGTCAAAAGTTAAAATTTCAAAGGAATTCTTTTTCGAAATTCTAATCAAGACAAAGCACTTCTCCGTCAAACATTGCCAAAAATTATTATCAAATTATATCATCATGATTGCAATAAAAAATCAGATGCCTCGTGGCGTCCAAACTATATCACGCGCATGATATACCACTGTTGTAATTTACTACTATTTTCTATTAAACAACGGAAATTAATTTGAAATATATGATTAATATAATTTAAAATTTCTGGTGAACTATTGATCATAGCGAGATAAATTTTATATCAATCGATAGAAAATTTTATTTCACTATTTTAGAGCTATTAAATTTGAAATTAGAACGACGATTGCTCTTTTAAATTTAAAATTACTGAAATTTAGGTTCTCTAACAATGAAATAATGCTGTTTAACGTCTCGCAGTGCTATGGCACGAATTTTATTGTTGGTGACGTCAGAGCGTTACCGAGAGGCAGATCTGCGCTGTTATATTAGTAATAGTTAGATATGCATAGCACTTTCTTTTTTCCATTTCTTTTTTTTTCTGTATAGGCCGTGATGGCCTAGTGGTAAAGTATAGGTTGCTGTACCGGAAGGCCCTAGGTTCTAAACAAGATTCCACTGATGATACCCCGGGTATTGGGCCTGTTGCACGTTACATCATACATAGTAGCTAAAGGTCCTCCCTCTGGTGTGGTGTTCATCAACCGACGCGCCCACCCATTAGGATGTGAAGCTTGGTAACAGGACGGAAGAGAAGAGAATCATTCCAGCACGACGAGGTGACAGGCATTCGCATTTTTTATATATTATATTTACTATTTATTAGATTTTATTAATTATTCATTTTTTGTTTATGTATATTTCTTTATTTGTTACTTTTATTTCTATTTATTTATTATTTATGTTTGTAATTACTTATTATGTTTCCTGTTTGTATTTTATTATATTTATATTCGCATTTGTATTTTGTATTGTATTACTTTTATCGTATTATTTTACTTATATTGTTTTGTAATGTGT
>BGPR01032114.1:0-17669 GCA_013235015.1 Araneus ventricosus | reverse complement strand
AAACGAAAACATCTATTTGTATTTTGTACTACTTCTCAATTTTATAACAGGCCTGTGGACTTTTATCTTAATACGTTTTTATCAAAACTTGAAAAAGCAAATACAAATACTAAACGAAAACATCTATTTGTATTTTGTACTACTTCTCAATTTTATAACAGGCCTGTGGACTTTTATCTTAATACGTTTTTATCAAAATTTGAAAAAGCAAATACAAATACTAAACGAAAACATCTATTTGTATTTTGTACTACTTCTCAATTTTATAACAGGCGTGTAACTTTTATCTTAATACGTTTTCATCAAAACTTGAAAAAGCAACTATTTTCAGCATTTGTGAGAATTATCTGGAAGTCTGGCTAATATAAAATGAATAAGAAAGAATGAATTTTCCCTATTTGAATCTGACATATGTAGAAGTTGGAAGATATACACAAAACCTGACCCAGAAAGACAGATATTAGAGTCAGAAACGCAATCAGGAAGTCAGAACAAAGTAAAAAATGGAAAGTGGATACATTTTCGGAAAAATTGATACTGCAACAGATTTATTTGCTAACAGCACAACGGTCATCAAATAAGGAAATCATCTCAATCGGAAGTTGCATGAGCAAAAGTGTATGATAGTTGTAGGAATCAGGATTAAACTTCCCAGAGAAAATTCTAAGTTCATTGTAATGTTAACAGATAGGATTAAAATGATGTCTTCCTGCTCTTAGTGATCCAAACTTTTCATTTATTTAGATAAAATTTGAAAACTATCCAAATGTTTTGAGATTCAAGTGAACATTTTTTTTATTTATCTCCAATGTAGTTTCTCTCAAATGAACTCCTCGGAGAACTGAGGTGAATGATAATTCTCACTTTATTGTAATGTTCTTCAAATGATCTGATTATTGGGAATTTTAATTTTATATTTAGATTGAGACATAGAAAAAGGTAGAAATATCTTTTACGAACCTGTATTTCAACAAAGAAACAAGAAATTTCATTCCGCACATTTGAAAGATTCTTTCTTTACCTTTCGAATGCCCTTTCAGTTAATTATTCTTGTCTTTACTTAGGCAAGTTTACAATAAATCAAATCACACATGCGAAGTAAGGAAATTAAATATTCTATAGGGCGATAACAGAGTCTGGAAATTATCTGCACGAAGGGGCGGAAACTCTTGTTATCCAGTGTTGTGTCTCATCTACGCGCCCGTGAGCAGAAGAAACATCTTCATTTCTTCCACACGTGAAATATCCACACGCATTTGATATTTGATCACATAAATAATACAGAATAATAAAAAATATGATAACAAAATACCAGACACTCATACTTTGAAAGACACTTTTGAGAGTTTGATAATAAAATGCCAGACACTTCTGCTTTCAACGATTTCAATTCATTTATGTAATTCTGTTTTATTTGAGACTGCTTATACAAGAAAAATGGGGAGTTTTATTCTTTTCACTTTCTCGTATACGAAGTATACAAAGAGAAAGTATTGTAATCGTCAAAAAATTTGAACTCGAGATTTTGACGAATCTCCACGTTTTAGACCTCCCTGAGTCCGAAAAACACAATTTTGGAATTATGTCTGTCTGTCTGTGAACACGATAACTCGAAAACTATTAGAGCTACGGGGATGAAATTTGGTATGTGGTCTTTAAACATAATTTGTAGGTTTCTATCAAATTTTTGGACAAAATCTGTTCACGGGATGTCTACCTGTCAGTCTGTCCGCGGTCATGCGAACACTACAACTCAAAATCTTGAATAGTTAGATGGATAAAATTTCGTACACAGTTTTATCGTCATGAATGTAGGTCCGTATAAAATTGTGGGCCAAATCCGTCAACAGGCTGTATAATCGCGTACTTATTTACTGTTGAAACGAACTCCATGCGCATGCGTACTGGTAGCAATCTCTGTGCACGCGGATGGATTACGCCACTTTGTCCTTGAGACGGTAAGAGTGGAAAATCGGTTCGCATTTAATCGCTACGCATCTCTTTGAATTTGATTCTTTACGTAAATATTTTACAATCACTATAATCTACAATGAGAAACCTTCTGATAGTCATTGGATTCTGGGTCACAGTAGGTTCGAATCTTTTTTATCCACGCGGGGGAAGGGGAAACAGCACCTTTTTGGGAAAGTATACGAGCAAGTTTAGGCGAGAACACTCCAGCTGGTTCTCTTTTTAGACCCACACCGACCAGCCTACCTAACCGGGTGTAAGGCCTGCAACGGTCGTTGGAGAGAAAACAAGTTAAATTTATATTTACATACTACGCTCTGAACAGTGGCAGCGAATTAAAACAGTTTAGTTATATTAACGTCCCGTTTTGAATCAACACGAGTGCTACTTTGGGACGGACCTCGTAATTTGGAACCACGGTCAGATGACGAGAACGACACCTGAGCTGTCAGTTCCCTCTCCAAACTCCCACGCCACACCAGCGGGAGGACGTTTGGCCACTATGCATGATTTAGCGTGCAACAGGCCCCATACACGGCGGATCTTCAGTGGAATCGGGTTTCGAACCTGGAACCCTCCTGCCCCAAAGCCGACATCTTACCACTAGGCCACCGCGGCCTGTGATTTAAACCAGAGCTGAGTGATAAAGATTGAATATCTAAAAAGACAAAAAACAATCGAAGCAATTTAATTGGTGTGCGCAAGTGCAGCATCATCCAGGAAAAAAATTGCGAAGTACAAAGATATAAATACTAATAAATGGAATTTTTAATTGTGAAAGAGTTAAAAATATAAAATAATAACAGACAACTGTAAGAAGTAAGAATCCGGTGTATGTCTTCATCAGAGGTCATTCATCCATGCAAAATTAGAATAGGTTTTCTGTAGAGGAAAAAGACTTTAAGGTCTGAGAAAAGATTTTTACAAGTTCGATTTATGAGGATTTTTTCTATATAGTTCTGAGAATTTATTCTTTGAATATATTGGAAAGAAAAAAATTAATTCTTCTTTGTGGATAAATGTTTTTCTTTCCAATATATTCCGGAATAGGTTCAGGCCTTAGAGGAAATTCATATTAAATTCAGACCTTAAAGTCTTTTTCCTCTACAGAAAACCTATTCTAGTTTTGCATGGATGAATGACCTCTGATGAAGACATCCACCGGATTCTTACTTCTTACAGTTGTCTGTTATTATTTTTGTATTTTTAACTCTTTCACAATTAAAAATTCCCTTTATTAGCATTTATATCTCTGAGTGATAAAGCACGGTTGCTCACTCACACAAGTGGGGAGAAGGACGAGGAAAAAGGCTGAGTCTCAGACAAGATTTAGGCTATTTACATTCTAAACGATTCCTTTCCAAAGATTTTGTTCCTTTGTAATATGCCATTTAAGGGGAAATAAGACTGTTAAACCTCGAAAAGTTTCGATTTTTTGAAAAAAATATACATTATTTAAATGTCTTTTCTGAACAATTTAAAACAATTCGCGTTAAAAAATTCCCATAATTATGAAAGTTATGAAGGAAATTGTATCAGCTATTCAACGTAAACATGGAATATGGCCATATCTTTAAAGCGCTATATCTCAAAATGTGTTTTCTTGATATTGCAAGCACAATACGTCAAGAACTATTGAATATTTTACATAAAACTTTTACTGGATATGTATTGTGCTATGTTCTACAAATTGAACCACATTTTTGTACAAATTTTCTACAATGAAGATTTTTGGGGGTTGGAAAAGTTTGAAATTTCAACAATTTTTAACATTTTTATTTTAAATTGGCATATAAAATAGAAATTAAATTTAAATGTTAATAAATTGAAGTTCAGTTTCTTAAATGGACTGTTTGGATTACTTGGATACCCAAAACATTGCGTTTAGACAAACATTTTATCCGTAATCATGCGCGAAATGTGACTATCTCATTTTTCTCCAAAAATTAGACCGATATTTATTACTCTCTCAAAAAATACATACCAATATAAAGGTTTCAAAATGCGTGTACTATAAGAGAAAGATCAGATATTTTTCTAGAAAAAGAGTGAGTTTGTGAATTCCATTGTTTCGGAGATATAATGTATCGAATTTGACTGTTTCCCCCAATTTTTCGAGGTTTAAGAGTCTTATGTCCCCTTAATACGCCAGCTTCTACAAATTTTTGGTTTCGAGGATATCTGGAATGCGTTAAGAAACCGTGTCTTCCAACGTCCTTTTTGCTACTTTTCCGTTAGCCGGGCGCAAATGTCGCCACTTGTGAACCAAACGCGAGGCAAGTCGCCAAGCGAAGCGATTTGGCGCAAATGTCGCCAAGTGAACCAAATGCGAGCCAAGTCGCCAAACGAAGCGATTTTCCGTTAGCCGGGCGCAAATGTCTCCAATTGTGAACCAAACGCGAACCAAATCGCCAAGAGAATAGTTGTAAGAAATTTGGCGGAATTCTACATTATTTGGCGATTTTTCGCTTGCTGCCTGCTAACGGAAAAGTACCCTCGATGGTCCTCGATGGTCCTCGATCGTCCTTAACTTTTATCCTGAATGCACTCGCTGTAAGACATATTTGAAATTCATAGAAGAATTTTACAACGAAATGTGGCAATGTATAATTTAACATGCAGTCTTTTTTTGAGAATTTTAGTCTAGATGAATAAATTTGTTATTTTTTTAGATCAGTAATCCATTCATAATTCCTTTATTTACAATTTATATCCGCACAATAAGTGAACTCTCTATTTTAA
Organism: Araneus ventricosus; assembly: GCA_013235015.1. Taxonomy (NCBI): domain Eukaryota; kingdom Metazoa; phylum Arthropoda; class Arachnida; order Araneae; family Araneidae; genus Araneus; species Araneus ventricosus. Next base: position 12,956 of record BGPR01032114.1, on the reverse strand, counting down.
CTCTCTATTTTAACTCTCTATTTTAACTCTCTATTTTAACTCTCTATTTTTCTATGTTCTCACATACCCGTTGTTCTGGTGCTGAGTTACCTTCGTAATTTCCCATCTACTGAACGCAACAGTATGTTTCGTGAGAATACTTTGTGAATCGCAATTGATTATCTACTACAAGAAAACAAAAAAAAAGCTGACATATTGCTAAAATTGAATGGGTTTTCCACAGCCTTCCCAGATAGCGCGTACGTTTGCAACAAGTTTGATTTTTACTTGATATTAAAATTTTATCTATTTTACATTTTCTTTGTAAAGAAAGTTTTAATATTATTTTCTGTTGGGTTCCGAGTCATGTGGGCATTTCTGGTAATGAAATAGCGGATTCTATAGCTAAATTTGCTTCTTCTTTTCTATCACAAGACATTCATTACAGTGATGTCCAGAAATCTTTTGTTTCCCATCTTTATACTACTTGGCAGAACAATTGGGATCTGCAAATGAACAACAAGTTGAATTTTGTCAAGCCCTTTATTGATATGTGGCCTGTGCACCCTATACGAGAGTTGGATGTGAAATTGACTCGCCTCCGTATAGGGCATACTCGCTTCACGCATAGGCATCTCATTTTTGGTGAAAGGACACCTGTGTGTCCTACATGTCATACAGATTTTACTATCAATCATATTTTAATTGAATGTCCTTAATTTAAGTCTCATCGTGAGTACCATTTTAATTCACCGTCTCTAACCTTGCAAGACTTGTTGGGTGAGAAATACCGTCCAAATATTTTTAATTTTTTAAAGACCATTAGGTTTTTTATGAGCATTTAGTCCTTTTAACTTGTTTTTCTGCTTTTTCACATCTGGATTATTTCAAACAATTTCCTTTTCACTGATTTTTTAAATTTTAGTACCACTGTGTTGAATTTTACCATTTGATTGGCGCAATTTAGCCAAAAATGGCTCTTGCGCCATTAAACCCCAACCAACCAACCAATTTTACTTGATATTATCTTGTCATGGCAAATTTGACGCGTCAAACTTGAAGCGAAACTGCTGCAAACTAACAATGCAGAATCCGTCAACCCTCCTTGCATAACAAGTTTGCGACAAGTTCGCCACGGCAAAAAAAGACAACTAGCGCCACCCCTCCTTGCAATGCAAGTTTGCTGTGAATTTGTCATGACAAGTTCACAGCACGATTGCAAAACAATTTTACTGCAAAGATGAAGAGACACTTAAACAGAGAAAGATCTTTCCCTGTTCTAAAAAACATCCGATTTTTAATAGCATCTCCTAGACCGTCCTTCTTTTTATTAATTCAATAAATCAATGATAATTTCTGAAAAAACTAACATTTTATAAAAAAAATTTTGAAACATTTTCCATCTTTTCACTAGAACTCGCACTGTAAAGAAAACGTTATCGCCTATTTCTTAATGTTGAAATTTTAACGTTTATAAAAAAATTAAACCTAAAAAACTGTCAATGTTTGTTGAAAAATAATAACTTCATTTTGTCCCATTTTAAAAGTAATTACTTTTGAACTCTAATTTCATAATTTATTCTACTAGCAACACGTAGGTATTAGCGAAAATCGCTCTCTCTTTGACTTCAAATTATATTCTCAACACCAAAATCAATAAAATCAAGAACAGAGTTTAAAATAAATGGTATGCGCGATCTATTAGCACAATCTATCTTCGCCTCTCGTAGTCTAGCTGGCCGAATGGTTTAGAGCATCAGCTTTGGAAGTTGGAGGTCGCGTGTTCTAATCCAAGGTTGTGTTCGTACTCCGTTTTTTCTAGAGTTTGACGTGACAAATTTGTGGCGGATTTGATGCATGGTGACTATCTCGTTTGCGCAAACTTGTTTCAAGCTTGCACTCTGGTCATGTCAAATTTGTTGCAAGCTTGCAGATTTTCAGAGCAAGATTGCTGCAAACTAAATTTGCTATCTGGGTTTGTAAATTTACGAAAGCTTCTAATAGTAGTTGTAAATCAGGTTAAAAATCATGCTACACACACATAATTTTATCTGAGTGAAACAAATCACTTTACTTTTACTAAACAATTCAAGATAAATCGTATACTAAGTACTTGATGCTATCTGAAAATTCGTTTATATAAGATATGTTTTTTTTACTCTGAGTTAATTAATGAATGAAAAGTATACCGAGTACAAAGGACTCTAAAAATACATCTTATAAGTTAGAATTTTCACTCTTTCAGATATTGAAAATATTTAATGAAAACAAAATTATTCTCATTTAAAATCATTCGCTTTCTATTGATGGCTCAATTTTACTTAAAATATTCTTCCTAAACTTCAGCAATAATTGCATATTTGCTGTATACAGATGGGTGACAGAATAAAGTGAACACTTTTGGATTATACATTTTTTGTATCTCACGAAAGGCTGGATGGATTTCACTTGTAATTCGACCTTGTAAATTATAGGCTTGAATTCACAATTTACATTCAAGATTCGGCCACGAGGGAATTTAGGGGACCGACCAGAAATTGATGAAGAAGAAAATGATTTAGGCTTACCCGGTTCAGAGAAATATGATAACGATTTGTAATTTTCATCAGTGGCTTTATTTATGGTCCTCAATACTTACATCGGGAAGTTAAAAAGCATTTTTTTAAATCGCAAATTTTTAAGCATGTTTTTTAATTATAAGTTCAGAGTGTTCAATCAAATTGTACAAAACTTTCAAAATACGTGACAGTATACTAGCGAAGCATTATATTTAAAGTTGAACCATATGCTATTAATAATCTATGAAATATGAGTATTTGTAGTAAATAATTTTTAACAGCGCATATGCGAAAAATAACACGATTTCTTTTTCATGATTTCAAAGCCAGATATATAGCGCAACTTATATAAAAATCCAAATTCAATACCGCCAATTTTCAGAGAGATATCGGCATTGCAGCGAGCTGAATTCAACTTGTTCTCTAAGAGAAGATAACAGATGAGTGTTTCTCCACAAATTGATATTTTTTTAAAAAACATGAATCTTCGAATAGCTATATTGAATTGTGTAAAAGTTATAAATATTCTCATTACCCATGGATAGTTATAAATTAAGTACATAATTTAACTTCCAGTAAATTAAACATTCATAAATAACAATAAATGTTATTACTTTATTCACATTATTAACGAAATATTGTAACTGTAACATTATGTAACTTGATATACACTATATAATTAAAAGCATCCCTACACCTTTACGCTTTGCTTTTCTAACAGATGCAGTCTTTTTATTTCCACTGATTCAATATTAAGCTATTTGTATCGGGTCTCCATATTTAATTATGCCTATTATCGCATTTTTATACGCTGGTGTGCAAAAATATAGCAACATTTCGGAAAATGCGAGAAATTTGCAATTTATTCCAAAACTATGATTCGAAATCAGTTCTGAAGAATCGTGTAACATACAATCGGGTATTGTACACATTTTACAGTGAATATTCGGTCACGAGGACAATTGGGGGCGGGGGCGACCAGAAAGTGATGAAGACGGAGAGGGATTTCGAGTAATTCTGTTTCACAGAAAGCTGATAACGATATGAAACTTTCATCAATAATTATGTTTGATGTGCATAATATTTACATGAATTTTCGTAAACATAACACAAATATTCGGGAAGATATAAAAGCTTCTTTAAAAAATCCCAAATTTCCCAGCGTGTTATTTTCTTATAACATGCAGAGTTTACATTCAAATTGTACGAACCTTGCAGAATACTTGACAATATGTAAAAGGAGTATTGTATTAAAGTTTGAATTATAAAATTTGAATATTACAGGAAATATGAGCATTTGTAGTAAATATTTTTTTACTGCGCATGTGTGAGACATAGCGTAATTTTTCTTTCATCATTTCAAAGCCAGATATATAGAGAAACTTTTATAAAAATTCCAGACGAATACCCTTAAAATTTAAGAAGAGATTGGCATTTCAGTGAGGTGAATTTAAATTTCTGTGTGAGAGAAGCTAAGTGATGAGTGTTCTTGCACAAACTGATATTTGCGAAACATGAATCTTCGAACAGTAACATGGGTAAAATCACTTAATGTTTTGTGTGATTTTGTTGCATATTTCTTGATATTTGCAAATTAAATTGGCTGATTAACCTTCAAGTGTCTAGCCTCTGCCCTCTAACTAACCAACATGCCATCTCGTAGAGAAAATAGAAAGCTCAAACGAGAATTATTATCGTTTATGCATTTGAAGCAAAGTATTTACGCCAACAAACCTTTAGCCGGAATTTTAGTTTCGGTTCCGATTTGGCTCTTCCTTCATTCGTTCCTTGTTGCAAAATGTTCTTTAAAATTTTACACTCATTACCATACTAATTATCTTTAGAATTATATTGAATTATTCATTTTTGCCGCCTATACGCCTGAAGTATCGTTTTCAGAGAGGAAACTTCTAAAACTGAAATTTCAAATTGCATTTTATTTCTTTGACAAAAGCATTTTGTACTATGAGTCGTATCCAGAGAGGGACGATTGTTCCCTCTTACATTTTCCGAAAGTGAAAAAACTTGGTCTTTATTTTATGTGAAATTGGATAGAAACTTTATACTTAAAACTTTTCTAATTTTTAAATTATGTTATTCATTTATGGTAAGGATTTGAGATTATATATTATTTTAAAATTATTATTTAAATTATATTAATTATTATTAAAAATTATATATTATTTTCAGGGAAGCAGACTTGACCTCCCCCTTTTGTTTTTAATGTATATCTGTATTATTTAAGTCCCCCCCTATTAAATATTGTACTAGATCTGCTCCTGGCTATGTTTCAGTTTGTTCATTACCTACTTTTTTATAATCTCCCACTTATCCCACCTCCTCCCAGAAAAATCCAAAATGACGTAACTGAATACAAAATAAACTTTAAAAGTATTTTAATTGATAATTCCAATTATTAATTAAAAATTAATTTTATCTAAGTATTGTCTTTGAATTAATTTCACTTCAAATATTAATGATATAAATTTATGAATTATTAACTAAATAAAATAGTTTTATATTTTATTTTAAATTAATTCCTTAGCTTATCATTAATTTCTATTTCGTTGATTAATGACTAAATTACAAAAAAATATCTTCAATTTAAGTTCTGATTTTTTAAAATTATTTTTAAAGTATTCCCATATTTATGGATATACACGGGAAACACAAGTACGGGAATCATGTCCACTGGTGCTGCCACTTCTGTTTCCCCCTTATTTGACTAATCTGTCGCAACGGTGAGAATCACGCCCCTGCAGTGGCAAATTGGTAAAATTCATTGGGAAAAATTTATGACTTTTATAAAAAATTTTAGGTAACAACTGATTTGGACATAAGTGCAGTTTTATACTATATCTACATCAGCGGTTCCCAACCTTTTTGGTTGCGCGGTCCATCTATTGTGTAAAAATTATCTTGAGGCCTACTAACTAAATATACAAGTAAAAAAAGTACAAACACATATAATGCACACACATACATATATATAGTTGAATATTTCCCAAACAATCAAAACTTGAGAGCATTTTCAATATAAACACTTATTAAACTAGTAATTAAAATTAAAAATAAAATAATGTTACCTTATTAATAATCATGCAGTGAAATACACAAAGGTAGATTATAAACTAATGTATTAACACTAGTTAGATTATTATTACTATGAAAAAGACAACCCAGAATTGGAATTCCAACAATCAAATGCTTATCAGCCTTGGGAACATCTGTTACTACTCCCTTGACTTCCACTCTTGGCTATCATTCCGTAGCCCACGTTGTGAACCGCTGATCTACATAATAACCTTTATTTCGGGATTTACCAGTCCTCTGTTATTAATTTTGATGTAGGAGCCGAGCTGTCTCCATCTAAAAAAAAAACAAATCTGAAAAGAAAAGAAAAACTAGACAGTGATCTGTCTCTCATTAGTAGGATACTAAAATAAATGTCATGACACCCAAACTCTTTTTAAGATATTTAATGACACAATTAAACATTACAACACGACATGAAACAAAACTAAACACTTAATTAAATGAAACTAAAAGAACACATTCAGAATATGAGCTCAGTTCATCCTCCTTCTTTTCCACCTCCTCGACTCCATCACCACCGTCCTCTCCTCTACTTCACTTCCCTTCCCATCTCGCTCCGTTGTTCGGCAGCGCTCTCAAATTTGATATATTTTTAAACTTATATTCTATCTATAAAATTGAAGGTAATTCAGATGTAAGGTTTCAGACGTAAGACATGAATCCCTTGTAAGTTCTTTAGATATTCCGAAAACATGACGTCTCTACCAATTTGTGCAGAAAAATCTCCTAAAACCTTTTATTGTACGGCATGCTATAAAATTTATAATGCATACCAATCATTGAAGCGGCATGAGAGGGAAAACCACTCTGGTCAAATAGATGATTTGGCACCTTATCATCTATTTGATCAGAGTGGTTCTATGCTATAAAATTTATAATGCATACCAATCATTGAAGCGGCATGAGAGGGAAAACCACTCTGGTCAAATAGATGGCACCTTATCATCTATTTGATCAGAGTGGTTCTATATAAAATTTATAATGCATACCAATCATTGAAGCTTGAGCATGAGAGGAAAGCCCACTCTGGTCCGACAATGAAGATACATTATCATCTATTTGATCAGAATGATTCTCTTCTGGTTTATAATCGCTCATCATTGAAGCGGCATGAGAGGAAAACCACTCTGGTCAAATAGATGATTTGGCACCTTGATCATCATTTGATCAGAAGTATTCTATACTTTATAAAATTTATAATAGCACTTACCAATCCAAAGCAGCAAGAGGAAAACCCACTAACTGGTCAAAATAGATGATTTGGCACCTATCGATCCTTCAGAGATGATTCATATATAAAATTTATAATGCTATCATCATTGAGAGAACGGCATGAGAGGAAGCCACTCTGGTCAAATAGATATTTGACATATCATCTATTTGATCGGAAAGTGATTCTCTATCTTATAAAATTTATAATGCATACCCAATCTTGTGAAGTGGAGAGAGCAAAACCTCTGGTCTAAATAGATGATTTGGCACATATCATCTATTTGATCAGTGTTCTATCTAAATTTATAATGCATACCAATCAGTGAAGCGGATGAGAGGAGAAACCATATTCAAATAGATGATTTGGCACCTTATCGATATTTGATCAAGTGGTTCTATATACTATAAAGGCATAATGCATGATCATTGAAGCGGCATGAAGGGAAAACACTGGTCAAATAGATGATTTGGCACCTATCATCTATTTGATCAGTAGCATATCTACTATAAAATTTATAATGCATTACCAATCATTAAAGCGGCAGAGGAGAAAACCCAACTCTGGAAATAGATGATTTGGCACCTTATCAGTATTTGATCAGAGTCATTCTATTATAAAATTTATAATACATACCAATCATTGAGAGGCATGAGAGGAAAACCACTCTGGTCAAATAGATGATTTGCTTGCACCTTATCATCTATTTGATCAGGTGATTCTTATATAAAATTTATAATGCATGACAATCTGAAGCGCATGAAGAAAACCACTCTGGTCAAATAGATGATTTACTTATATGTTATTTGATCAGTGGTTCTATGCTATAAAATTTATATGCATACCAATCATTGAGCAGCATGAAGGAAAACCACTCTGGTCAAAATAGAGTATTTGGCATTATGCTCTATTTGATCGATGTTCCATCTCTCATAGCATAATCATACCAATCACATTGAAGCGGCATGAGAGGAAAACCACTCTGGTCAAATAGATGATTTGGCACCTTATCATGTATTTGATCAAGTTGATTCTCTCTATAAAATTTGATCATTACATACCCAATGTACATGAAGCGGCATGGAAGCCACTCTGGTCAAATAGTGATTTTAGCACTTATCATCTATTTTGATCAGTGATGAGTTCTTATAAAATTTATAATGCAGCCATCATTGAACTTGGCATGAGAGAAAACTCACTCTGATCAAATAGATGATTTGGCACCTTATCATCTATTTACAATATAATCTTCATGAAAATATGATACCAAATGAAGCGCATGGAAAAAAACACTGTCATAATGATGCACCTGATCATCTGGCGATCAGATCGATTCTATCTTATAAAATTTATAATGCATACCCAATCATTGGCAGGCATGAGAGGAAAACCACTGGTCAAATAGATGATTTGGCACCTTGCTTAAGAGACAGATTGCGTGAATTTTAAATGTGAATACATTAAGTGCGTCAATATGGTGAGTAGCAAATAATTTACACTCTCATATGAGGAAAATGCACATTTGCGAAAAAAAGTTGTATCGTCTTCATTATGTTAAGGGATTCACAGCTAAGTTAAATATAGCATAATTTATTTGAAATTCATCTGGGTAAATGATAAATTTATAAAAAAACATAAATATCTTTGTATAAATGAAATAATAAGTAAGCCCCCAAGCAGGAGATGTACTCATTCACTGGTTAAAAGGAACGGCGGCGTCCTAAATCGTTCAGTTCAGGACCTCAGTGGAAAGACGACCAACCAGTTTGCTGTCAATCATCTCTTCTTTCCCAGATAGCGATGCGTACGTTTGCAGCAAGTTTGATTTTTGACTTGATATTCATTGTCATGGCAAACTTTGACGCGTCAAGCTTGAAGCGAACTTGTGGCAGACAACAATGCAGAATGTACCCTCGCTTGCAACGCCGTGACAACTAAGCGCACCCACTCCTTTCAGTAAAGCTTACAGCATGGTTTGGAAAACAAGTTAACAAGATGATGCTTTACAAAGAATGGTATCTTTTGTCTCTGCTTTAAAACGTTTTAATAGCATCTCTAATTGGGTCTTTGTGAATTCAATACATCAATGATAATTTGTGAAAACTAACTTTTTTGTAAAAAAATTAAAACATTTTCCATCTTTTTCAATATAGGGCTGCACTTGAAAAAAAACTATATCTTTGCTTTCTTAATGTTGAAATTTTATCGTTTATAAACAAAATTAAATCTAAAAACAGACCAATGTTTGTTGAAAAATAATAACACATTTTGTCCCCAAAGTAATTACTTTGAAACCTAATTCTAATTTATTCTACTAGCAAAGCATAGTTAATGGCAATCGCTCTCTCTCTCTCTTTGATTTCAAATCGTATCTCTCTTTGATTTCAAATCATGTTCTCAACACAAAATTTAAAAAATTAATGAAACCAAGAAAAGAATTTAAAATAAATCGTATGCGCGCGCGCGATCTATTAGCAAAATTTATCTTCTCCTCTCAGAGTTTATCTGGCCGAGTGGATAAAGCGTCCGCTTTGGAAGCGGTAGGTGGCGACTTCTAATCTGAGGTTTTTTTCGAACTCTCTTTTTGCTATGTTTTCAATGAGTTTGACGTGGCAAGCTTGCTGCAAATTCGTCGCGTGGTGACTTCGAAGCTTGCGGTAACTTGTTTCAAGCTTTCACTCTTGTAGAGTCAATATTGCTGCAAGCTTGCAGATTTGCAGTGCAAGATTGTTGCAACTTTGCCGCAAACTAAAATTGCCATCTGGGTTAGTTGTTCAGTTCCGACCTTATATCTCAACAGTGAAGAAAAGCCCCTTGCGTTCTCACGGGAACACACTTGTCTGCATAATAAACACCTGTTCAGGAATGTTGCCAAAGTCCGTGCAATAGGTAGATGAAAGCTCTACACCGCGCTCCAAAGTTCTGTAATGAGAGGCAGTAGCTCATCAATAGAGGGATGAGGCTGGATCGGCTGCAGGTGTCCGAAAATGTCCGTTTCGCCGGGGAATACACCTGCTTGGACAATAAATACCTGTTCGGGAATGTTACCCTCTTCCGTCCAATATGTAGATGAAAGGAGACACCTGTAAATCACGATAAAAAAAATAATAGTCAATAGTAGCTTGTAAGATGAGGGTGTTGAACATAATGGTGACCGTCCCTGGGAACGCACACCTGGTCCTAAATCAATGTCAGCTGTCGGAGGAGGACATAGGTCACAAAGTGCATCGAATAACGATTAAGCGATTGAATCTATGAAAATTGTGTATTATGCTGCTGCGGATGTCCCTAAAAGGAAATATTCACTAATTTTGAGGAAATCCATAATTTAACTCTTGAATTGGTGGAGTTAAATTTTAAAAATTGTGAAGATTTTGAAACGTGAAAAGAAAAAATGGACTGGAAAAGAAACTAATTGTAAGTTTGTTTTGGAAAGGATGGTTAAAAATTCCAAAGGTGGCTGGAAATGTAATTTTGTATGGATTTTATATTCCAGAAGGAAAGGCACCTGAAAACGCAGGGTAGCTGCAAAATAAATGACTTTTGCCCAGCTTTAACTAAAGTACGAAAGAGAGCAGACAATTAGTTTAAAGTGCATTACTTATTAACCCATATTGGCAACCAAAATAACATTGGTCATCTGACAATAACAGGAGATCGTCATTTAATTGCATCGAAAATTGACCTAAAAGTACCTTTTGATGATATTTGATATCAAATAAGAGACTCAATAGATGAATCTCACCTAAACAGAATCCATCTTCTCACAAAAAATATCTTTATTATATTGAAAATTACTACAGTACTGGATCCGGTGCAATTAAGCATAAAGATGATGGACCCAGTGTATAAAAATGGATGAATGAGATGGAACATAAAGGTAACAGCAGCATCGTGTTTGCAAGCCTGCGGAGAAATGGATTTATATCCTGATTTAAAAAAGGATTATTTCAGTTTGGTAATTATGAACGATGCAGTACAAGTTGAATTGCTAAAAAAATATGAGTCGCGTATTTGCATAGATGGATTTCATTTCTCAAACAATTACAATTTTGAGTTCATAAAATTATTATTAATATAGATGATATGCGACAAGGTTTCCCTTGCTCTTTTTAAATTTTCCTGCTATATTAACCTTTTCAATAAAATTAAGGAAAGAGTTAGAGAATTATTTCCTGTCAGATATAGTTGACAGTTTTTATAGTGCCTGGGTTACTGCTTTTCATAATCTGCCCAGGTATAGACTGTACTGCACGTGGCATGTGGATCGTTCCCAGATAGCACGTACATTTGCAGCAAGTTTGATTTTACTTGATATTATCTTGTCATGGCAAATTTGACGCGTCGATGTTGTAGTGAAACTGCTGCAAAGTAACGAGGCAGAATCGCCACCCTCGCTTGCAAAACAAGTTTGCTGTGAAGATATCATGACGACTTTCGCACCACGATTGCATAACAAGTTTGGTGTGAAGATGTCATGACGAATTTTGCACCACGATTGGAAAACAAGTTTGCTGCAAAGATTATAGCACACTTAAAGATAATCTTTGTCTCTGTTTAAAAAAAAACATCCGATTTTTAATAGCATCGCCTAGACCGTCCTTCTTTTTATTAATTAAATAAATCAATGATAATTTGTGACAAAAACTAACTTTTTTTAAAAAAATTTAGAAACATTTTCCATCTTTTTTTACTAAATATAGAACTCGCACTTTAAAGAAAACTATACCCAGATAGCAATTCTAGTTTGCATCAAACTTGCACTGCAAATCTGCAAGCTTACAGCAAGGTTGACACGACAAGAGTGCTAGCTTGCAGAAGCGACGAAATCACCATGCGATGAACTTGCAGCACTCACCATGCGATGAACTTGCAGCAAGCTTGCGACGTCAAACTGATTGCAAACATAGCAGAAACAGAGTTCGAAAAAAACCTCGGATTAGAACTCGCCACCTACCGCTTCCAAAGCGCACGCTTTAACCACTCGGCCAGATAAACACTGAGAGGAGAAGATAGATTTTGCTAATAGATCGCGCATACGATTTATTTTTAACTCTTTTTCTTGGTTTCATTAATTTTTAAAATTTTGTGTTGAGAATATGATTTGAAGTCAAAGAGAGAGCGATTTTCGCTAATAACTACGTTTTGCTAGTAAAATAAATTATGAAATTAGAGTTCAAAAGTAATTACTTTAAAATGGGACAAAATGTATAACTTATTATTTTTCAACAAACATTGACTGTTTTTCAGGTTTAATTTTGTTTATAAACGTTAAAATTTCAACATTAAGAAAAAGGCGATAAAGTTTTCTGTAAAGTGCGAGTTCTATATTTAGAAAAAAGATGGAAAATGTTTTTAATTTTTTTTATAAAAAAGTTAGTTTTTTCACAAATTATCATTGATGTATTGAATTAATAAAAAGGACGGTCTAGGAGATGCTATTAAAAATTGGATGTTTTTTAAAACAGAGAAAGATCTTTCTTCGTTTTAGTGTATCTTAGTGTGCTATCTTCTTTGCAGCAAACTTGTTTTGCTATTGTGCTGTGAACTTGTCATGACACCTTCACAGCAAACTTGCACTGTAAGGAGGGATGGCGCTAGTTGTCTATTTTCGCCGTGGCAAACTTGTGGCAAACTCGTTTTGCAAGCGAGGGCGGCGATTCTGCCTGATTAATTTGTAGCAGTTTCGCTACAACATCGACGCGTCAAATTTGCCATGACAAGGTAATATCAAATAAAAATCAAACTTTCTGCAAATGTACGTGATATCTGGGATCTGGGCAAATGCTTGGGCTTATTGTCCTCAACACTAACCCAGATAGCACGTACGTTTGCAGCAAGTTTGATTTTTACTTGATATTACCTTGTCATGGCAAATTTGACGCGTCAAGCTTGAAGCGAAACTGTGGCAAACTAACAATGCAAAATCGCCACCCTCGCTTGCAAAACGAGTTTGCCACAAGTTCGCCGTGACAACCAGCGTCACCCCTCCTTGCAATGCAAGCTTGCTGTGAGTTTTCTAAACCAGCTTGCTACAAAGTAGCACAATAAGAGATAATTATCTTTGTCTCTGTTTTAAGCAAACATCCGATTTTTAATAGCATCTCCTATTC
>BGPR01032113.1:0-17270 GCA_013235015.1 Araneus ventricosus | reverse complement strand
AAAGGAGAAGAAACTACCGACTCTATAACTTAACACGTTCACTCCGGTGCTACAATTCATGTTTCTCTCCCACGAGCGGCTACTCTAAGAGCGCTTTGCTTTATGGGGCGGCTCCCAACTAAAACCGTAACGACGTATTGCAATCGTTTTGAGGGTCATCCAGCATTTCGTTTGAAATGCTTTAAAAAATTGCATATAAATAAACAATTATGTTTATAATATTGAATAATATTGTTAATTGAGTAATATTATTAACTTTTTCAATTAATATACGTTAAATTTCCATTATTTTAATTTTCAACTATATGGAAATTTTTTCTAGTTACTAAATGAACTAAATTGTTGGTGGTACACACCGCCTGATGAAACATTCAAGTACGAGCCACCGTTAGTACGCGCCGACTGATAGGACATCTAAGCGCGAGCCACCGGTGGTACGCACCAACTGATGGAACATCTAAGTACGAGCCACCGGTGGTACGCGCCGACTGATGGGATATCTAAGTACGAGCCACCGGTGGTACGCGCCGACTGATGGGACATCTAAGTGCGAGCCACCGGTGGTACGCTCCGACTGAAGGGACATCTAAGTGCGAGCCACCGGTGGTACGTGCCGACTTATGGAGCATTCTAAGTGCGAGCCACCGGTGGTACGCACCAACTGATGGAACATCTAAGTGCGAATCACCGATGGTACGCGCCGACTGAAGGTACATCTAAGTGTGAGCCACCGGTGCGTACGCGCCGAGTGATGGACATCTAAGTGCGAACCACCGGTTCCGGCCTGACAGTGTTAAAAGAAAATTGTTAAACAACTTTCACCATGAGAGGCATGATGGAGAAGCATCCAAGCGGGAAAACCCTCATTTTATTCGAAGCCTAATTGCAGCAATGATCCGCCTGGTAAATAGAACTAATACAGATTAACCTTGAGCGGAGGTGAAGCGTCCTTACATTCTTGTGGCTGGAAAGTGAGGCATCGCTTGAGTATGGCTCGCATCATCTATAAGCAATTGAAAAAATTTGGAAGCGTTCCTTTCCTCGACTTTCTGATGTTCTTCCACAAAAGGATATCACTTTTATGACGTATGACCATAAGAAAATTTTGCTTGCGTAGTATGCAACGAAACGTCCTTCATTGACATTCATAATCAGCGGGAGGATCTCCAGTTAACTTTCCCGCATACTTACATAATATGGTGCGTTTTGTGTCCAGCTTCGTCTTATAATGAAGAATCAGAATGCAGTTTGGGACACTTTCTGTTGACCGAAGTTTCATACACATTTGAACCGTTTGATTTTAAAAAGGGACTTCTGCAGACTCGGTCGAAATTGCTTTTTTTTTTTTGCGTTTTCGATTTGATGAGGCAAGAAGCGGCCCGAGGTAGCTTTGCCAACCGGGCCAGGCAATAATATGGCGCCCCCTCCCACATATCCAATGTATTGTTTTTAATTTTATAATGCCCGTATTCTAAATATCAAACAAAATTTTACTTAGAAATACGCATGTTTTACTTGTAAATGTGACTTGATACTACTATGGTGAGAATTTTTAAACTTCAGAAATATTTAAGATTATATAGAGGTCATTGAAGAGAGAGAGAGCAAAAATAATATATTCAATAAGTTTATTTAAAAAATAATACTTTATTTCTCAAGTTTATTATACCATTTTTTTTTTCTTCACACTCCCACTTTGGCGCCATTTCGGACATTGGCGCCACGGGCAGTTGCCCGTTTGCCCAGGCCTCGGGCCGCCCCTGGTTGCATCGTTTGGTGTAAAACCTGAAATTCTGCCTTCTCAATTATGTTGTAAAAAAAACATCGAAGTTTCCGTATGATGTTAGAAGGGAACTTCTGCGCAGAAGGAGATCTTCAATTGACCCTCAAGGGGACTAAAATTCATTCACATTACTATTTTAACTATTAATTTTTGTTTTTAAATCCGAATTATACTTAAAAACAAATAAATTTTTCATTTTATTTTGTTTTATTTGATTTAAATTTATTTGCAAATAAACAAATTTTGAATTTTATTTGAGTTTAATTGATATTTCTTGTTTTATAATTGTTTTTCCCTGAATTTTTAAAAAATCTGAATGTTACTTAAACCAGTAGTTTTTCAAATTTAAATTTCTTTGCAAATAAATACACTTTTAATTTTATTTCAGTTTCACTCATATCCCAGGCTTTATAATCATTTCCCCTGAATTTTCTGTTTTAAATCTGAATTTTACTTAAAAGCAAATAACTTTAAAATTTATTTGTGGATTCTTTGAAGTTTAGTTGCAAATAAATTCAGTTTGAATTTTATTTGAGTTTCCTTGGTATTCTGGGCTTCTAATTATTTTTCCTTGAATTTTTTATCTGATTTAAATTTGGCTTTTACTTAAAAACGAATAACTTTAAAATTATTTCTTTTATTTTTAGTCTTTAAATTAAAATTTACTCACAAATAAATAAATTTTGAATTTAGTCCTGCTATTCCTGGCTTTTTAATAATTTATTCCCTAAATTTCTGAAACTTTTATACTGTTTCATGCTAAAAGGGGACTTCTGCAAAATTTAAATTTGAATTTTTGCTAAATTTAAAATAGTTTCATTTTCTACTGTGAAACACATTAGAGATATCTTGGATCCTAATTTTGATGTTGTTTACAGCCCATTCGTTTTTCTCTCCTCCTGTAAAATTTTAAATATGTCCGAAGTCCCCTTTTAAAATTAATCGATTCATTTACTATTTTGACGTATGATTAGGGTTACCAAATTTTTTAAAAATTGAAATCCGTTTGTACCGAGGGGGATGAGGGGTCTAGGTGGCTGGATCAAAGTATAATATAAAACTAGCTGCATGGCCCGGCGTTGCACGGGCAATCTTGAATAATGAGATATTCCCGGGCGGAGAGAAGTGAGATCATGTGAGGCCTTGGGATCCATATTTTCATATGCCCGGATCCGTTTTTTTTTCAACAAATATTGTCACTTACTTTCCCCGACAAATGTAAATATTCTTTCAAATCTAGTCTTTTTATTACCAATTTTCATATGCCCGCCTCCGGTTTATTTTTTTTTACACATATTGTCGCTAACGTAAACGTTACGTTCCCCCCAAAACGTAAAAAATCCTTTGAATCCTATATTGTTTAATTAAAATTTTTAAATCCAACCTTTTAATTACCTTATATCCCAGCATTTCTCGGAATCCACATTTTTTTTCATATTCCCGCCCCTTTTTTTTTTCCCTACAAATATTGTCACTAAGCTACCCCAACAAACGTAAATCTGTTTGGAATCCTCTCTTGTTGGATTAAAACTTTCAGTTCTAGCCTTTTTACTACCTTAAAGCAGTTTGGTTTGAATGAAAAAGCTAGAATTCTTTTGCTTATAAATTAAAACAGATTAGCATGATATTTGTTTTGCAAAAGAAAAAATAAAACGAATAATAATGAAAAAAACGGATTAGAAATGAATAAATATTTTCCCCCAAAAAACGTAAACGTTGCGAAACACCGTACGACAAAAAAAAGAAAGAAAAATGCAAGAAAACGATTTTTTTTCAATTGTTAATAAATCCAAACACAGAATAACACAGAAGCTCGCTCCAAAAAAAAATACCAACTTCCGTTAAATAAATAAAAAAAATGCAACACCGGATGCGAAAAATAATAGTAGAGGAAAAAAAAAGAATCCGCCGTGAATGAATTCACCATTCTGCCAATAGATGGCAGCACGTCAATTCATTCATTTTGACGTTTTTAATTAATATCTTTTTAACTAATTGTAATTTCGGAATTTAATTGGCCGAAATGGATTCCTTGGATTATTCCCCATCTTTTGGTACTTTCCGTGTGCTTCTCCGATCAGCGGTTCGTGAGAAGATAGCCGGACATACATACATACATACGTTTGTTTACCTTCGAATTTTAATAGGATAGATGAACGTTAAAATTTCAACATTAAGGAAAAGGCAATATAATTTTTTTTTAAAGTGCGAGTTCTATATTTAGTAAAAAGATGGAAAATGTTTCAATTTCTTTTTTTTTTATAAAAAAGTTATTTTTTTCACAAATTATCATTGATTTATTGAATTAACAATTTATGTATTTTTTCAATAAAGTTATACATAAAATGTATTAGAATCTTTTGTATTATGGTATTTACATTAATTTATGAGAAAAATTGTTTCAGCTAACTAGAGTTTCGCATTCGAGTAAGGTCCTGGCACAGTAATATTCGTTAACTTCCATTGTAATTTTATGAATATGTAATATGATTTAGTGTTGACGGCCAAAAGTTATGTGAAACGAAACGATCTAAAAATAATGATATTTAACAAAATCACATTATCATGCTACAATGTTTAGCACTAGAGGTTCTGATTCCGTTTGTTTCTTGCCGTGGCAAAGCCTAATTAGACTGGACTATGACAGACTTTGCTCAATTGCACAACATATTGAAGAAAACAGAAATGGAGTTTGACTTGTTTCTGTGATTATTAAACCGATAGCAGGTCGGCAGTGAGCTTCCGTAATTGCCTTCGAGTGGCGCTACAACTCCTGATCATATAGAGAAATGAAATCGTCGCTTTTCTCAAATAGCGACAATCGCACAGTATTTAGTTTTATTAGAATACACCACTCTTATATTTAAGAGCAGCGCTTTCTTGAAAGAGAAAGAATTACTCATGTGCTAGACACGAATATAAAATACATAATTATATATAGAAATCTTTCATTTATAAATAGTGGTAATTGGTTAAAACATTTGAATGCAATTACAGTTAGGGCAGAATGTTTGAACTAAAGAGATTCCTGAAAAGTAATTAAATCTACAATAGTGTTTGCTTAAACTGTTAAATTTTGATATGACTTTTACAAACTTACTGGCTAATATGAGAGTTAATAAACAATCTAAATGTTTTTCTATTGAATATATTAAGAATATTTCTATTAGTAAGCTGGAAAAAAGTGGAATCAAGAACCCGGAGGTCCATTAATAAGAGTATCCTTTTCTAAAATGAATTAATTTGTTCTTTGAATGAACATTTTTAATACTAATAACTTTTTTCCACAGGAGTAGATTGGCTGCGTTAGGGGTTGAAAAGTGCCAGGATGATGTGAGCGGACAAATTGTTGCAAAATGAATGGGAGATCCTTGTTCTCCACAGCTGCACAAGTCTGACGATCGAGGGTCGAATCTGTGTAAGTAGGAGGTGAAAGCTCCGTGTTCACTGAAAACATTATTTCGAATCTAGTCCCATTTTGCTGTTTGAGGCGCGGTTCCGGAATAAGTTCATCTTTTCTTCTATCGCGGGATCAGTTAACTTGGAAGGCGAATTCGATTTGCAGTAAAAATAAAATAATTAGTTAATTATTTATGATGCATATTTGTTTCTTTTTTTACTAGAAAGCTGTCTAGAGACATTTATTTTTTCTTACGCTCCAAAATTTGACGAAAATGCGACACAGCATAATCTATATTTATATAAAAAAGAAAAATACCATGACTCACTCACTCATCACGAAATCTTCCACAACATTGGGACTAGAAACTTGAACTTTTTCAGGCGGTTGCTTCTTGAGCAGTAGGTACTCACTAAGAAGGGATTTTTCTAAATTTTAATTACAATTTAAATTATTTAAAAATTATATAAATTTTAAAGTTTTCCCGGAATAACTTCGTATCCTATTATCGAAAAAAAACCCCATTTTTACATCATCTTAAAGATAAAATAAAATTAACTTTTGAATGACACCAATCTTATTTCCATGCGAAACTTTGTTCAATTTTAATTAATGTTTCAAAATGTTTTAAAACATGAATTGTAACAATGTTTTTACTTTCTCGTATACGAAGTATACAAAGAGAAAGTATTGTAATCGTCAAAAAATTCGAACTCGAGATTTTGACGAATCTCCACGTTTTAGACCTCCCTGAGTCCGAAAAACACAATTTTGGAATTATGTCTGTATGTCTGTCTGTGTGTGTGTGTTTGTCTGTGAACACGATAACTCGAAAACTATTAGAGCTACGGGGATGAAATTTGGTATGTGGTCTTTAAACATAATTTGTAGGTTTCTATCAAATTTTGGACAAAATCCGTCAACGGGAAGTCTGTCTATTTGTATGTCCGCGGTCATGTGAACGCTATAACTCAAAAGCTTGAATAGCTAAATGGATAAAATTTGGTACACAGTTTTATCGTTATGAATGTAGGTCCGTATAAAAGTTTGGACCAAATCCGTCAAAAAGAGGCGTTCAAATTGCGTATTCAATTTCTTTTAATCCGATTCTCATGCGCATGCGTATTAGTAGCAATCTGTTATTGTTGTAAATTTTATTTACAACAATAAATAATGTTTTCAAGCATCAATTGTTAACAATTTTTTTTATTGTTGTAAATCAAACCGATCTCATTATTTCAGGAAATCTTTTATTCACGCGCTTTTGCTATTGTTACTTTCTCGTATACGAAGTATACAAAGAGAAAGTATTGTAATCGTCAAAAAATTCGAACTCGAGATTTTGACGGATCTCCACGTTTTAGACCTCCCTGAGTCCGAAAAACACAATTTTGGAATTATGTCTATATGTCTGTCTGTGTGTGTGTCTGTGAACACGATAACTCGAAAACTATTAGAGCTACGGGGATGAAATTTGGTATGTGGTCTTTAAACATAATTTGTAGGCTTCTATCAAATTTTGGACAAAATCCGTCAACGGGAAGTCTATCTATTTGTATGTCCGCGGTCATGTGAACGCTGTAACTCAAAAACTTGAATAGCTAAATGGATAAAATTTGGTACACAGTTTTATCGTTATCGTTATGAATGTAGGTCCGTATAAAAGTTTGGACCAAATCCGTCAAAAAGAGGCGTTCAAATTGCATATTCAATTTCTTTTAATCCGATTCTCATGCGCATGCGTATTGGTAGCAATCTGTTATTGTTGTAAATTTTATTTATTGCTGTAAATTTTATTTACAACAATAAATAATTTTTTCAAGCATCAATTGTTAACAATTTTTTTATTGTTGTAAATCAAACCGATCTCATTATTTCTGCAAATCTTTTATTCACGCGCTTTTGCAATTGTTACGGTTGTGGTAGTATAAATTGTATTCTTGGGAATTCAATTCCAAAGCAGAATTTTCGCTTTAGTATTCATTGCATTGCCTATTTTATCGCGCCTGCTTCAAAGTAATATTTTTTTGAAACGTGGCAACAGATATTTGATTTCAGGTTTGTTTGTTTTTTTGTTTTACTTTCTCGTATACGAAGTATACAAAGAGAAAGTATCTCCACTACGAATCTCCACTTAGAAAGTATACGAGAAAGTTTAGTACTCCCGCTGGTTACGGTTGTGATAGTATAAATTGTTTTCTTGGGAAATTAACTCAAAAGCAGAATTTTCATTTCAGTATTCATTGCATTGTTGAAATATTTTATCGCGCAAGCTTCAAAGTAATCTTTTTATAAAACGTGGTAAAGCGTGGTAACGCTAAACGATTTAATAGTACACCAAACTGATAAATTAAACACCAGAAACATATATTTTCGTCTAGCCCGTATTTGAATAATAATGAAAAAAACGGATAAAATGAATAAATATTTTCCCCCAACAAACGCGAATGTTGCGTACGACAAAAAAATAAAGAAAAATGCAGGAAAGCGATTTTTGTCCGCTGTTAAAAAATACAAACACAGAAGCTCACTCAAAAAGAAATACCAACTTCCGTTAAATAAATAAAAAAAATGCATCACCGGATGCGAAAACTAATAATAGGGGGAAAAAAGAATCCGCCGTGAATGAATTCATCATGCTGCCAGTAGATGGCAGCACGTCAATTCATTCATTTTGACGTTTTTAATTAATATCTTTTTAACTAATTACAATTTCGGAATTTAAATAGTCGAATTGGATTCCTTGGATTACTTTCCATCTTTTGGTACTTACGGCTACTTTCAGGATTCAGTGGTTCGTGAGAAGATAGAAGGACATACATACATACGTCTGTTGACGTTCGAATTTTAATAGGATAGACTAGCTGCATGGCCCGGCGTTGCACGGGCAATCTTGAATATGGGATATTTCCGGAGGAAGTGAAAAAAATTTAGAATTCAGAATGCAAAGACCATAACGCAGCATGTGCTGAATTTTTACATTACAACTATAAAGACATGAAAATCCCGAGCAACAAGGTACCAATAATATGTTACTACGCGGACGAAGTCGCAGGCATCAGCCTGTCTATATATATAGAAGAGAAAGTCACACACCGACTCATCACAAAATCTTCCAAACCTCTAGGACTAGAAATTTGAAATTTGGCTGGGGGTTGCTTCTTGAGTAGTAGGCGCTCGCTAAGGAAGGATTTTTCAGAATTTTAATTAGAATTTTAATTAATTAAAAAATCACCATAAATTTTAACTTTTTTCCGCAATAACTTCGGAGCATAGTTTCAGGCCGCGGTGGTCTAGTGGTAAGGTCTCGGCTTTGGGGCCGGAGTGTTCCAGGCTCGAAACCCGATTCCACTGAAGATCCGCAGTGTATGGGCCTGTTGCACGCTAAATCATACGTCGTGGCCAAACATCCTCCCGTTGGTGCGGCGTGGAAGCTTGGAGAGGGGGCCTCCAGCTCAGGTGTCGTCCTCGTCATCTGACAGTAGTTCAAAATTACGAGGTCCGTCCAAAAATAGCCCTCGTGTTGCTTCAAAACGGGACGTTAATGTAACTAAACTAAACTAACTCGGAACATGTTATCACGTAAAAGCCATTTTAACATCATCTTAAAATTCAAGAAATTAGCTTTCCAATGCCACTAATTTCCATGTTGTTTAATTTTAATAAATTTTTGAAAATTTATTAAAATTACAAAAGCACAATTTCTAATAATTGTTTTTATTGTTTTTGAGAGAAAAATGGAATTCCAAAGGTTGATAGACTCGTGCGAAGTAGTTCAAAGTACGGAGGCAAAAAGAAGAGGTTAGTTTAGCTGCTGGCCGAGGGTTCAGAGACACAGGAGAGGGCAAACGAAATCAACGAAAGACATTACAGCAAAAAACTGTTTAATTAAGTTTAAAGTGTTATAAGTTCTGAGACTTGAAAATATTTCTACCCCGAGCTATGCTGCGTATATCACTCAGTTTCATATAAATCTGACATTTTGGCGTAGACCACATACGGTATTTATTTTGTCCAGTTCTCTGTTTTTTGATATACGCGTTCATAAACAGACAGTCACAATTCCGAAAATGTGTTTTTCGGACACAGGGAGGCCTAAAACGCAGATATTCATCAAAATTTCGAGATCGAATTTTTCGACAATTTCAATACCTCTTCTTTGTATACCTAATATACTAGAAAGTGAAAAAAATGAAGCATTTATTAATGATAAGAAAACCAATTTAGTTAGCTATGCTTATTAGTAAAGTTTTAGCGCAACATTTTATATCAAAATAACTTTTGAAATATATTTGATTGTATTTAATAGAAGCTCCCGCTGTCAATGATTTGCCAAATCCAAAATTTGACTAATTTATTTGAGCTCCGAACTAATAGATCTAGAAATACCCTGAGGGGACCCACCCATGGAAAAAACCCTGGTCTGCGTCCTTGAATGGAGGAGGATATGCTCATTAATTCCGGAACAACGAAATACCTAGGACATGTCATGGATAAGGACATGTTTTGGGGAATTCTATTAACCAAAAATAAAGCAGGTCTACTTTGACTTTCAGACCCTCATGTTTGGAATTTCAAAAACACTTCAAATTCATCCAGGGCGTCGTCTGCGAATAGAAACGGGTTTGAAAACGCACGTAGGCGTGGGAGAAAGTGATAATAACGTCTTAATGGCCCTGACATTGACTTGCGCACACGGGATAGGTAGAGTGGAGTTGAGAGGTAAGTTGCGGAACGAGTTTTAGTTAATCGTTTGTTGCCAAACAGCTGGCCGAGAGAGATGGGATAAAGAAAAAGAATCGAATTCGATGATGAGGCTTCCTCTTTTTCGAGGCGTACGTGTGGAATGAATTTCAGATGTTTTGAAATCGTCTGCGCAGTTTAGTCGATCAAAACATAGAATCAAACGCGTAATTCAGTTTTTCTTCGATATTATTAGACAGTCAATCAAGGCAAGGTCAAAGGAAATTGTAACAGGAAGCATCGTTTCAAGGTTAAAAAAAATTGCTTTAATTAACTTAAAACGTGTTCTTAGGATCATAACGCAATTCAAGTTTTAAAAATTCCCTTCAATTCTATAAGAAAATTTTTAAAAACCGAATATTATCAATAGTTTTGAAATACTGAACTTTAATATTGGAAAAGTGCCAATTTTTCCAATACTGGCTGTAATAGAGTCAATTTATGTGACTTCACAATCTCTCTGCGCGTGTCATATAACATTTATCTGCACGCTGCAATGAGTCGCGATGTCACGCAGCATTATCTTTTTCCTCTTACAAAATGCACAAAGGATTCTAAAATTAAATTGGCCCAACGCGCTTGACTTGGGTCACGTGAACATAAATTACATTATGTTTCCTCACACGATATAGGATGCAGAATAATATAAAATGATGTAAGATGTGGAGTAATATAAGCTAGAATAAGATGTAGAGTAAGAGTTTGCTATATTTCTACGAGTCCTGCGTTTTTCCTGGGATGGCTAGTTGAAGGCAACTCTTCAGTCAACACAGTTGTTGTATTGTGATTTAAAAAAGCATGACCACTCAATTATGAAAATGCCATCTAAACAATATATGCATCATTTTGTGCGAATGCATCTGCCACTCACAACGCACGATTTGTTTACATTTTGCGAAACCTTCTGAAATGAGAAAGATTTGTTATTGTTCGTTTTTTGCTTGAAAAAGACAGCAACTGTCGAACGGAAACGTGTTTCGCGTTTCTATTCAACAATACTGAATTATTAAAAGAATGGTCTTTGAAAATTGAATGGGAATTTTTTTTAAACCTTCATCAAGGTGTTTACTGAATTCTTTCTGCTTAACTGTAATAATGCTTGCCAATATACTCGTATACATATTTATTACCTAACTGGTAAAAAATAAAAGGTATTCTAGTGAATAATTTAAGCAAAATTAACTAAATACACTCAAACACCGTTCGTACGTCTTTCAAGGGACTTTCGTAAAACGAAGTGCAAATGAAAAGATGTATAATCAAAATTTGAATGATTACAAAACTTTGATGATTACAAATTTAATGCTACCAATGCAAATTCATTTTTTCAAGTTTTTCAAGATAGTGCTAGTATATTACTAGATGGTATGGAAACAATAACTAAATTTTAAAATTAAATATTTATCACAAAAGTGAGAAAAATCACATCATTATTGGATAGCCTAATTATCTATATATTTAAAATAATTTGCTAAAACTTTCAGACAGTCCTCCAACCACTGGACCGATTTCGATCATTTTTATTTCATACGAAAGCTTATGACGTCTAGATATGTCATCAACGGCCGTCTGCCCCCACCATTAGGGATGGGAAAAACCTACCGGTTTTAACCGAAAAGATTTTTTTTTGTTTCTGTTAACCGGTTTTTTCGGTTATTTTTTGTCCCGGTTAAAACCGGTTATTTTTTTAAAATCCAATATCCGGGTAAAAAAACTGGATCGGAAGATAAGGTCGATTTTATGTTCGATTAGACTAAAATTTACCAAGTTATGAAGCTTTGAATTTCATCATCTTTGGCCAATCAATGAAAACCGCTTCCTCGAGGCGTCTGTTGGTTGGAGGATTACTGAAAGAGTCTTTATTAGCATATAAATATTGGCCAATGGATTGATTTCCTGTAAAAACAGTATTAATAAAAAAAATGTCTACGAACGGCGTTTGTTTTCATAAAAAATAACCGAAAACCGGTTTTTCTTAGCGGTTAAAACTGCAAGGTTAAATCGGAGGTGAAAAAACCTGAAAAACCGGAAATCGGTTATTTTCGCAGTAACCGCCATCCCTACCCACCATCTTCCATTTTCGAGAGAAATCGAGAAAACACTTCTCTACTGTACATTCTCTATGGGGAAAAACCTTGACAGAATCACCAGCCCCAACCACTAGACCGATTTCGACACTTTTTATTTCATATGAAAGCTTATGACGTCTAGATACATCATCAAGGTTGTCTGCCCCACTCAGCACCCTTTATTTTCGAGCGATATTGCAAAATAAACAGAATATATTAAGGAAACTAATGGAAAGTATATTGCAAAATAATACGGAGTTCCTGAGCCTCAAAAACCGGACCGATTTCGCCAATTTATTACGTCACTTCCTTAAAATAACTAGCCAATCAGAATGCTCCACTTTATTTTCGTAAGTTTAAAATAGTATTTTTCATTTGTATGCAGTTCTGTAGCATCTCCCTATTAGAAACAATAATCATATTATTATCTCATTTTTAATTAAATTTAATTAATTTTTAACAGCAGACGATTTTGTTAAGACATCTCTATAAATATTATTACCTTTTTTTCAGTTAAAATTTAATTTAGCATCAATAGCAAACGATTTTGTTTCATTCCTAAATTTATTTTTATTAGATTTCCAACAAGAAAATTAGTTAATGTTCAAAAACTTTTACGGAATGCAGCGTTGTTAAATGAAAGAATGAATTTGTTTTTGGAATAAACACTTTAATTTAGAGATGATTTTTTGTTTTCATCAATATCATCCCTAAAGTACCATCAAAATGGCGAGTCAAAACTATTGTAAAATAACTATTGTATAGCAGATAGAAATTGTTTATTTAGGGCAATATCATCCTGTATTTATGGATCTGAAGACTTTCTTACAGAAATTCGTGAGAAAGTTGTACAAAACATTGCAACTCAATGGGCTTTATTCAAAGATTTTATAATTTTAAAGGAAGCTGCTGTATACAAAGAATATGAAATCTACTATGGTTTTATAGTTTGTTCCACTGATCTTCATGCAGTATTTAGAACTGAACCAGCGGGAGTGTTCTCCCTTAAACTTTCTTGTATACTTCCCCCAAAAGGTGCCGTTTCTTCTTCCCCCGCGTGGCTAAAAAAATTCGAACCTACTGGTATCTAGAATCCAATGACTATCGGAAGGTTTTTCATTATAGTGATTGAAAAATATCTAGGTAAAGAATCGCACACTGCTAGGTTTCACTCTTGCCGTCTCAAGGACAAACTGACGTAATTCGCTCCTTTCGCGTGCACAGAAGATTGTTTCCAGTACGCATGCGAGTGGAGATACGGATTGGTTTCAATAGTAAATTATACAGACCGACAGACAGTCAGCCCTTTGACTTATTTGGCCCAAAATTTTATACGGACCTACATTCCTGACGATAAAACTGTACCAAATTTTATCCATCTAGCTATTCAAGTTTTTGAGTTATAGTGTTCGCATGACTTCGGACATACAGACAGAGTTGACAAGTTTTTGACTTATAATGTGCACATGAACGTGAACAGACAGACAGACTTCCCGTTGACGGATTTTGTCCAAAATTTGATAGAAACCTACAAATAATGTTTAAACACCATATACCAAATTTCATCCCCGTAGCTCTAATAGTTTTCGAGTTATCGTGTTCACAGACAGACATAATTCCAAAATTGTGTTTTTCGGACTCAGGGAGGTCTAAAACGCGGAGATTCGTCAAGATCTCGAGTTCGAATTTTTTGACGATTGCAATACTTTCTCTTCGTATACTTCGGATACGAGAAAGTCAAAATGTAGTGGTTGAGAGCCACGGAGCAGCGAGGTGGCAGGAGCAGTGCTAGCAAAGTGCGTGCTGGCCGCGAACCCGCGGCGAGAGCGGCTAGTACAATTCTTATTTTATAAGAATTAGAAAATTTGCGAATTTCAAAAAGGAGGGAAACGACGTACAATTGAAGCTTTGTTTCGTTTGCATGGTAAAAATGAGGTATTTATGATTAAAATGGTTACCAATGAATCGGGTATGTGATGAAAGGACGTATATAGGAGAAACGCACAAACGGTTCTTGACTGTATATTATAAATTCTAAAAAGCAGTAATATGATTTTTATCAGGCACATTTTTAATAATTCTAACGACATCGAATGATTCCATTTGAATAGCATTGGGTGCCATTGAAACTTTGATCTTATTTTAATTAGATTTGTAAACTCTGCTTATTTTTAGTCACGAGACGAATTTGATACAGGCGAATGTGTCTATTAAAGAATAAAATATCCAAAATCTGTTTTTTTTTCCTTGTGCTTGATCTTCACATGTCTGGATTATTATCGCAAAAAAGTTTGTATGAGCAGATGTTTGACTATGAAATACGACCCATTTGTAGACTGGACACTTTTTTGTTTACTGCATTTGTCAAATTTATGAATTAATTGGATCTGACGTTATTCCTTCCCATAATTCCATTTGCAGCCACCGTGTTATATTTGCGCACCTTTCCCACGTGAACTAAGAGATGGCTCATACGATTTGAATTTTAACGTCTCCAAATCGTAATCGCATTTTTAAAAATTATAGCACATTTTGTGTTTAGCTTCGTCGCATAGTGTGAAAAATCGTATACAAATTTGGACGTCCTCTTTACGACCAACTAGGTCCAGAATTTGATGCAGATCTACAATTTTGGCATCAAGACTACAAACTAAATTTCATATATAACACACTGAAAAAAACAAACAGATAGTCGTTGATGGATTTGGTCCAGTTCAGGTGTCGTCCTCGTCATCAGACCGCGGTTCAAAGGTGTGAGGTCCGTCTTAATATAGCCCTCGTGTTGCTTCAAAAACGGGATATTAATACAATTAAACTAAACTGAACTCCAAAGCGCTTCCAAAGACCCTTTCCACCTCCATTGGTCAGTGAATTTGCTCTTTTCTCATGGTTCGCGATCGGTTCGTCTTGAAAATAATTTCTTATAACGGCTCACGAACCAAGTATATACTCGCCTCAACATGCAGTCAAAAATAATTTTGCCCACCTAGCATTTAAAATCGCCTGCCCCACACTGTAAAAAATATCCGTTTTTTCCCCGGACTTTTTCCGTATATTTGACGGTTTAAAGCTGTTTTGTTGACAAAACGGTTTTTCACCGTTTTCCGCTCCAGCCATAAACGGTTTAAAACCGTCAGTTCAAATTCTATTTTTCGTCATACGGTATTGCTTTCCGTATGATAACTTTCCCTTTTCTTAAATGTAATTTTATTGCATTCATTTCATGTTTTTAATAGGGTTCCATCTCCGCTATTGTTTACACATGTTGCAGTAACCTGTTGTCACTCATGAAAGCTAACCTTAAAACATGTGTTCTGGCAATAGTTGATATTTACATCACTAAGTGGCGCCACTAGAGCTATAGTGACTTTAAAATTCAAATAGATTATTTTTACTTCATTTTTTGAAGTCTCCGGTGGACTAATGGTTAGAGCGATTGCCTTTTATTTCTATGAACGCGGTTTCGATCCCCGGCTCGGAGGTGTTAGAAATTTTGTCACCATCTTGCATCGAAATCGTCCAAGTAAGTTCAATTAAAAATTATATTAATTAAACTAATTGAAATTAATAATTAAGCCTTGATTAATTAATATTCTTAATTGATAATATACATCAGCACATTTCAACTCAACTCGAACAGAAGGAGAAAAACAACTCAACTCAGTCGATGACGTCACTTACTTCGATGACTTAATTTTTACGGAGAAAACTTGATTTCATACGGTAAAAAACCGTTGTGACTACGGATTTACTTCGTAACTTTTACGGTTTTGCACAACCAACCCAGCTGCCGGTTTAAAACCGTAAATTTTACGGGATTTTTTTTACAGTGCACTAACTCTTTATTTCTTTTGCTTTTCGATTTCTCGTACTCAAAAAATAGAAAGAGAAACAACTGAAATCGCTAAAAAGTTCAACCTCGATGATCTGATGAATCTTCGAGTTTTAGACACCCTTGATTTCCCGAAACACCCCTTTTTACTTTCTCGTATACGAAGTACACAAAGAGAAAGTACTGTAATCGTCAAAAAATTCAAACTCGGGATTTTGACGAATTTCCACGTTTTAGACCTCCCTGAATCCTAAAAACACAATTTTGGAATTCTGTCTATGTTTAAAGTTAGCAGGATGAAATTTGGTATGTGGTCTTTACGCATACTTTTTCAAATTTTGGCCAAAATCCGTCTACGGGAAGTCTGCCTGTTCTGTCTGTCCGAGGTCATGTGAACACTATAACTCAAAAACTTGATTAGCTAGATGGATAAAATTTGGCACACAGTTTTATCATCATGAATGTAGGTCCGTATCAAATTTTGGACCACATCCGTCGATGGTCTGTCGGACTGTATAATGGCATATTTGTAAAAATTATATCTCCTAAACCCTTTGACTTAGATAAATAAAAATTAGTATGCCGGTTGCTAAAATTAATTATAGATCTGTGCCCAAATTTCGTTTCAATCGGTTAAAAAAAAGGCGTCCAAATTGCATAATTAATTTTTCTAATCCGATTCTCCATACGCATGAGTACTGGTAGCAATCTCTGTGCACGCCAGAAGGATTACGTCAATTTGCCCTTGAGCCGGCAAGAGTGGTGTTTCAATCGGTACGCATCTCTTTGAATTTGATTCTTTACCTAAATATTTCACAATCACTATAATCTACAATGAAAAATCCTTCTGATAGTCATGGATTCTGGGTTACAATAGGTTCGAATTTTTTTATCCACGCGAGGGGAAACAGCTTTTTGGGGACGTATACGAGAAAGTTTAGGGGAGGCCACTCCCGCTGGTTGGTTTAATTTCAGTTAAGTGAATGTTCCGTTTTGACGCAACAGGAGGAATATTTTAGGACGGACCTCGCACCTTTGAACCGCTGTCAGAGGAAGAGAACGGCACCTGAGCTGGCACTCCCTCATCCAAACTTCCGCACCACATCAGCGGGAGAACGTCTGACTTAGCGTACAACAGGCCCACATACACAGCGGATCTTCAGTAGAATCGGGTTTAGAACCTGGAACCCTCCAGCCCCAAAGCTGAGACCTTAACACTAGATCATCATAGTCCGCATCCATTTTCGCAATTATGTCTGTCGGTAGACATGATAACTGAGGAACGCTTCGTTGGACTGAATTGAATGAATTCACTGAATGTTTCTTTGATATTCGCTTGAGTGTCAGGGGCCCATGCAATTGTCCTCATCCTCAGTGTAAAACGAGACCTAGTGAAAACCTTGAAAATTTAGCTAAGAGGCTGAGGAAGCCGCCTTGATAAAG
>BGPR01032112.1:0-17669 GCA_013235015.1 Araneus ventricosus | reverse complement strand
TTAGAGCTTTAACATTAATTAAACATTCTGAAATATTAAGTCTGAGAGAAAAATGTTTTTAGAATTATCTTTGAGGAGATGCTTTTAATGAAGATTTACAGCAAAGCAAGAAAGAATTCCAAATTAATTTCTTATTTTTGCATGACATACATTCTGAGATTAAACAATGTAAAGGTTAAAGTTAAAATGCTAAAAAATAAAGACAAAGGAATAAACTTGATTTATAGGTAAAAGTCACTTCGAAAAGTATAACTTCTTTTTAATTCGAAGCATTTTAGGTATTCTAATAGAAAAATAAACTGTCCCTATTTTCATTTTTCATTACACTTATTTTTAAATGGTTTCAATACTAAGAGTCATAATTATAAATATTTTATTTGAAGAAGAAATATTTTCTGAAAAATTAACAGGTCCTCAGAAGTTGTCAATATACAGTTCCAACTGCGGTAAAGAATGAAGAGAAAAAGAAAGGTCATATCTTAGATTCACCACAAGTATTGCCAACATGTAAACAAATATTGATGCAAGTATTCGTGAGACTATTCCTTTATTTATTCGAATATTTAATAACATTTATATCATGTATCATCTAAATTGTTTTGTGAATCATCATTCAAACAGGGCCATTCATTTCTATATAACATTACGATATTTTTCGCCATAATATCAACAGAATATTTTTTGTCGTACAAGTAGTAGAAGAAATCGCTGATCTTAAATGAAGTGAACTCGTTGATTCATTACTACTGCGATAAACCTGTAGGGATGGTAGGGGAAACATAGATGATTCAGCTTACACAACTCATCACGTTGGAAATGCCTCTTTCATGCTCTACAGAACTTTATAAGGGAATTGAACTTGCGGCCCGAATTCCGTTCAATATAAATGTTTGGGCCAGAATGATTCAAGATGATTCAGTTCACACAACTCATCAAGTCGGAAATGTCACCTTCATGCTATAGAGAGCTTTATATGGGAATTGGACTTGCAGACCGAATCCGGTTCAATATAAATGTTGGGTCAGCATGATTCAAGATCCCATCATAATACTCATCCAGGACGTTAGGACTTTTCTAAAGCAAGTCCTGCCGGAACGTTTCGAAGAAAATGTTATTCAGTCCTTCTTTTTGCTAATATGACTATCATTATTTAAATGCTTATACATGTACATATGGTTTAACATGATAATACTTAGCTTTCATTATCATGATAATGATAATACCCGTTTACGTTTCATTTATTGTATGCTCTTTTTTGCCCTAGCACACAGCCAATAAAATGTTTCCTTTTTTTAATTTTGTATCCTAATCGGTAAAACTAGCCATTTATTATTTTTTTGTGTGTGATCCTTAATAACGGTGACGTTTTCATTCCATGTCATCCGTTCAGTAACAATAATGCTTATAGGTAAGGGGGGTGATACGGAGTTTCATTTGTCATTTTATTAATCAGATACATCATAGACTGTGTTTCTACCAAACTTCGATAGATTTCTAAATTAATTTTTTCTCGAGAAGCTTAATGCCATTGACAAATCAATAAAAGTTAACAAAAACAACATCAATTTGAAATTCAATTAACAGCAGACATATGAATGCTCAAATTTCCAAGATAATAGAATGTCTGGAGTTTTGAAAAATATTTCATCTTGATTTAAATTCTTTTGTACTAATAGTTCCGAAGAGCTACTTAGGAAACGTCCAGGAAGTGCAATTCCCTGAAGATGATCAGTTACGGCTAACAAATAGACGCAGGACCAAAAAGAAGGACGCTAACCGTCTGGCTTTGAAATTGATGATGCTCTATTCAATTTATAACTGTATGCTACTTGATTTTCTGACAGATTTCTCTGTCTGTTTTGACTTTCTTTTTATTTATTAATGACTTTTTAAAAGTTCAGTTTACCGATTTTTCATCTTTCATTTGATCTCTTTTACCATAATTCTTACTGGACTTTCACTCGCAATTTTCGATTTCCTGTTTTTGTATTAAAACTATTTTCGATTTCGTAACAAATGCTTTTGGCATTGTATACCTACTTCAATCGCTTTCAATCCGATTTGATTTCGGTTCTTATTTTTACTTTTTCCTATGAAGAGACAATTCTTAGAGAAAGTTTTATGGGTATACAATTGTAATAAATTATAATTAATGTTTTATTTATTCGCCTTTGCTATCATAATTCTTATTGGACTTTCACTCGCAATTTTCGATTTCCTGTTTTTATATTAAAACTATTTTCGATTTCGTAACAAATGCTTTTGGCATCGTATATCTACTTCAATCGCTTTCAATAGAATTCGATTTTGGTTCTCATTTTTACTTTTTCCTATGAATAGACAATTTTTCTTGAAAGTTCTATTGGCATACGGTTGTAATAAATTATAATTAATAGCTTATTTATTTCCTAGATTCGGAAAATAGGATACAAAAATCAGAAAATGCCGCTTCTAGATTTATGGAAGTTGTTTCTTTGAAAAATATGAAATGTTGACACAGAAAAAGGAAAATTACCCGTTTTGAAATTTATAGAACGCGGTATTGGCTTTCATTCTGTGAGAAAACAGTAAAAATCTAACGCCGCGTTACGAGAAATAGAATAGAAAAGGTATTAAAAGTTTCATAAAAATATTTTTAACTTAAAATCGATTGACTGTAAGAAAAAGGAGATATTTTAATTCATCCCATTGGAAAAATCAGTTTTATCAAACTGCAGAATTTTCAGAATTAGTTCTTGAATAAAAAAAATAGAATAAAATGAAGATACTATTAAAAATGGACTAAAAATATTAAATGCATTTTTAAAAACGGTATAATTCTTTCATTTCCCTAAAAAAAGAAATGAAAATGAAGACAACGTAAAAATATTAATCAGATTCAAATTACATTTCGGAGTGCAAGCATTCTTTTAGTTCAAAAAAAACTTTTAAACGAATTCTGAGTTTCATTTCAACGATTTTCCAGTTCCAATATTTCTTCAATTCCTAGAAACATCAAAGAAGGAAATTTCAATCACGGATTTGCGATATTTCTAATTGTAAAAAACTAACAAATTTATTTGAAAGAAATTTTGTTTCGAAAAATTTAAATCTTTTCCAGACAACCAAGAAAAATTTAAATATAATTATTTCAGCATTATATT
The DNA here is from genome assembly GCA_013235015.1 of Araneus ventricosus. Taxonomy (NCBI): domain Eukaryota; kingdom Metazoa; phylum Arthropoda; class Arachnida; order Araneae; family Araneidae; genus Araneus; species Araneus ventricosus. The sequence continues at coordinate 14,526 of BGPR01032112.1, read as the reverse complement.
TCCTCTTTAATTTTCATCTTCTGATAAAAATACGGAATACCAATTAGAGCTTAAAGTTTTGATAATAATAATCTTTTTTGTGAAAATAACTTAATATCTGATCAAAAATTACAAATGTAATGAATCTGGTCAGTGAATTACCAAAACATTTCCTTGATTGAGAAGTGTTTCAAAGCAGAGTGTCACAAATGTAATAGATTTATTCAAAAATATAATTACATTCGTATTTCGATATTTCTCCAGAGAGATGTTAAATATTCAATAATTAAGAACCCCTATTTTTCTAACGCATTAATATTTTTGATTAAGCAAGACTCACGAGTTAGTAAATTGTAGTTCTAATCGGTAATTCGTATTTAGCCAGTTTTGAAAGCAACTAAAAGGAACAAGTTCGTCGCAAGAAAGTTTGTGACAGAGAAGTGATCAAAATATCTCAGTTGATCACTCTCGTTTCTTTGATATATTATTCCATGTTAAAACATAATATATCTTATTGCAGCATTGAAGTTTGGCTGTTTATTATTCTCTATTGGCCAAGATCTTAGTGTAGCAATTGTTAAACCTCTGAATCAGTGTGGAAGATTTTTTAAAAATGTATTCTTATACAATATGGGATATTTTTTATCAATTACCTCCGCTTCTCAAAATTTGGGTTCAATTTTTTGAGTTAACCCTATAAGCATAGTTATAGGTGTTCTGTTCTGTTAGTTAACTATTTAGTAAAAAATTTATGCACTATTTCTGTTTATTGATTCTGGAACTGTTTTGCTTCGTTTTATAGCAGTTATTATATTTAACTCTATGAGCCCTAACCCGCCCCAAACCGACCCATTCGACAAACTCCGGATTCAATCGGTTTCGGGCGACTGAGTGAATTTTCCGGGAGAAAAGTAGTTCCTTCCTTTGTTGGCAATTGATCGCCCAACCTTGGTGTTGTCCTCCTGGAATTTTTGTAAAGAAAGGGAGGATTCCATTCTCTTTCGATGAACGAAAATTTACTCCAGTTTTTGAGGTACTTTAATTTTCACTCTAGCCGGGTTCAGAGACTTAAACTGCCGATTGTGCCATGATATTTCTGTACTATACTTCTAGGACACAGAATCCAGTTATATATTTTGCTTCCAAACTGCATCTCAATTCCGAATTTTTTCTCAAATACCTTCCTATTTCCTTCAGTATTACACTATTAATACGAGATCTTATATATATTTGCGCTTTTTTAAACCGAGTTTCATAAAGTTGGAGAATAAATTTCGTGTATTTGTGTAACCTGCAAAAGCTGGGACACCTTCGTCGAATTTCAGAATTCTGTCCAGGAGAAAAACATGTCTTGTCTTACACGAAACGCTTAATTCTAATTGTTGACTTTTCTATTTGGTTTAATGAAAACTATTTATTGCGTTTTGAAGTATAAAGTTGAAACTTGTTTTCAGAAGAAGTTACTACTTTGTTATTGTTAATGCAGTTGCCATTTTCTCTTAATTGAGGCATAATTAAACCTGATGCTTGACATTTGGTTTAAATGAGACTAGTTTAGAGTAAAATAAAGATCAAAACTAATGGTGAATGTCAGAGTTTCGGTCCAATTAAAACTTTAGAACTAGGATTTGTTGAAAATTCCCGGTCTTTGTGAGCGCCTTAATTAAGTTGGGTAGATTTGTTGCGTCCACTTAGGTATTAACATTAGAAATGCTCCTCTGCTTATGAGGGGAATTTATTGGAGTCAAGTGCATGCAGGAACAAAAGTAAGAGTAGTAACCCAATTGTTAAGATTAACTGAATACCCTAGTAGCACAAAAACATTGTACAATATTGAACATATTCGAAATATTGTATAATATTGTTCAATATCATATAATATTATATAATATCGAACAATATTGTACAATGTCGGACAACATGTTCTACCTGGGTAGTTATTACTTTAGACAATTACTTGTTATTAACTAAAGTGTCGAGTTAAAATCCTCGCCTTTCTGTTTAAAATTTAGCCAAGAAAAAAAATATAAAATTTTAATCATATGATTAAAAACTGTTTTATAGTTAATTAATGTAATTTTTTTTATTTACAAAGAATTCTATATGGCCGAAAATTAATTTTTAACTTATTATGAGAAAACATAATTTTTATACGTTTCGTATTTTTTATTTATTTTTCATTATTCTTACCTTTATTTTTGAAAAGAAATTGTTTACTACAATGACTATATTGTTTCATAAGTCTGTTTTTGCACATATGTAGAGGAAAATATAGCTCAAGTTCAGTAGTAAAAAATAAAAATAAATGATATTTTGTTTATAATAAATACTGAATGTGTTTTGTCTTCAACTTTAATCTTATTGATTTCTGGATTTCAATGAAATAAATTATTACGTTGTATCTTTATTTAAGCTTCAATTGTTTATTATGATCCAAACGAAATAATCAAAACTTGTTTGTTATACAAGCTTCACTTTCAGCGTCATGTATTTAATTCCGAAATCATATACAAGGATTTAATTTTGTTATTACTTGATTCAACGAAATATATCATGCTAGCATATCTCTTTTTTGGGAAATTCATGTACTTCAATCTCTATCTGAATACACAATTCTGATAACTTAGTGTTGTGAACGGTACACGGAATGTAATCTGACTGAAATCACTGCTTGTTAATGAGCGTGAATCCCAATGAGAGTATCTGAGTCAAACACTGAGCACAGTAAAACTTGAATAAACCGTCACCCATTTAACCGTCAGTTTCTGTTATCCGCTATTGTCCAAAATCTAAGTCTCGAGCCTCAAAAACAGGAAGGAGATGCCAATTTTCTTTAAAGTAACGCAGACTTAAATTATTACAATCTATCTCTGTACATTACCACTCTTATATTGAAGTTTACAATGATCGTTTTGTAAAAATAAAAAAATGAAAAAAGTAAAATTAATTAAATACAATATGTATATGCATTATTCACTTTTAAATAATTTCTTTTTCATTTTCGTCTCAAGCCAGCAGTCAAATCGAATTGGAGAAAACCCTGGACAAGGTTGCCGCAAGTAGACGAGTCGAAGAAAGGAGGTAAACGTGTATAAATTTAACGCAACATTTGGCGAACTAAGCACTCTTCGTAAGGCGAGAATTCGTTTTCGACCGTAGCATAGTACAAAGCGAAACGAGAGTTCCGTCGGTTTTATCTGCGCCAAACGAAATAAAGGTGTTTCCTTCACCCCCAAAATGCAGTGGAATATCCCGTTTCCATAACGCCCGCCACAGGCATGTTTGGTGGCTAGGGTTTTTCTAGTGGCGGTAATACAGTACATAGGTTTTTAAGAGATTTCTGTTATCCGACTATTCGGTTATTAGCCACAACCGTGGTTCGGAAGGTGACGGTTAAACGGCGTTTTATTGTATTTGCCACTGCATTTCACAGAATAAGGTAGGTGAGCCAAAGGTGGCTAGTGTTCCTAAGGTTGCCCACACCCAAAAGTAGAATTAATATCATTTTTAATCACAATATGGTGCTACTGCATTGTAAATCATGTACCTGCAGTGCACGTGACTGAATTTGAAGAGATCACATTGATTGACCCCCATGGTATGCAATGATTTCACTTTTGAAGAATAGACGTTATAATTTCCAGGTAAGAAGATATTTTAATTTACATGTGTTTAAATTCTTAGAACTTCGAGTTATGATACGTTTTCTGAAAACTTATTTCTTTCTCTTTAACCACATTTACTTCAATTCTAATAAATTTATCATATTAATAGTTTTAAGTCGTGCAAATGGCGACCATATGCATGTTCCCAAGGTGGCCCGGGTGTCGGGCCACCTTAGGAAATAAATGTAGCAAGGGTAATTTTAAAAATTTCTACTTAGATATCTGAAAAAATTTATTACTATTTATTGTTAAATTTATAACAATGAAAGTTATATTTTTTATTTAATTACTGAATGGTGTTATACTTTTATTTGCATATCAGAAAAATCTCACGAAATCTAAAAGAAACTTCTGTTAATTCTTGACCTAGTTATTGCTATGGGTATAAACATAAAGTATTGAACATTTTAATACTCTTCTAGAAGTAAAAATAGATTTCCGAGTAATTTTTTCACATTTTAAAAGTGATTGGAATATACAGCCCACCTTTGAAACACTATGTGTCAAATGTGGTCCACAAGCTACAATTTTGAAGTTGCATTATAAAAGTAATTAAATTTCATGTTACAAAGAAAATTATACTTGATATGTGTAAGAGATAAGTGGAAAATATTACAAAATAAATTCAGCCACAGATATATAACCAGAAGATTATGAAAAATCCTCAAACCTTAAGTACGCCCACCTTTGGCTCACCTAACTTAGTTCTACTTTCTAGCACACGGACACTGAATTACACTCTACTAGTCAAGAAAAAGAAGAGTCATAGTGGCGTGTTGTAGAGGTTAAATTCATTGCGTCTATGAGGTTTATTTGTTTAAAGACGTCAAATCTCTAATGTTAGTTTGATTTTAAACTACCTTTATTTAATCATTGCAGTTACAAAAACTCTATTAAGAGCAGAATGTTATGCGTTTATTAGGGATTTATACCCTATCATACTATGAGGATTTAATCCAATATTTGCGCGGTTCTATTTCGTTTTTAAAATCTCTGCACTCGGGGTAAAACCGGGTATTCCAACTGGGGTTCCAGTCAGTCAGTAATGATTATTCCTTTGACAAAGACGATAAAAACATATCAGACGTTGATTGTTTATATTTTCATGATGAAATTTCTAATTTAATTAAATGAGATGGGTTAAACCAATGTAGAAACTGTCTTAGCTTAGCCCACGAAAGTTACAGTTGCGCGGAGGAAGAAGACAATTGCTTTACAAGTAGATTTTGTTACTAATATTCTTAAATTGTCATGCAAAATAAAAATGCATGTGTTGTTAAATGCACTCTAAAAATCGAGTTTTCCTAATTTTCCATAAAGTTAGCATGTGTGCCCGGTTTTACCGCACTTGTGGGATGACTTTCTTTTATAAAAATATCATTTAGAAAAAAGTGGTAAAATTATGACTTTTCTTGAAAGATATCTTTTACTCCGATAATCTATGGATATTTTAATAAAATTTAACAAGCTCTATGTCGAATAGTGTAGCTCCAACAGGCCTTCGAGCCTTAGGTACCCGGTTTTACCCTACTTACCCTACGTTCTTACCACAAGCTCTGTGTTTATGGAAGGTATTAAATTTAGCTTTAACATCGAGTTCTTGGTATTTTTCTTTCACTGCTAGCCAGTAGGCTCTCGGCTTTAACGTTTCTGAAAAACTTGGGAAAACGAAATTCTATGACTTTTTCCACTTTAATCCCTTAAGTTTCGTGATTTCCACCATCACCAACCTTTCGAGTACCCCCCCTCCCAACTGGTCTGCCACTTCCCCTTGGCGTATGCGTACCACAGGTTGGAAACCGCTGTTTAGATTATTCTTAATTGCAATTATTCTTATTAAATAACTTTTATTCTTCGTAACATTTTCATACTAAAACGATAGGTTTTAAAGTTTGGGCTTAATGAAGCAAGTTCTTGTCAAAAAACAATCAATTTTATAGTAGCTTGGAACAACTCCGGTCGCAGCCGCATCGTGGACACATAAGCCCAACCAATGGAGAGAGGTCACGAAGAAATCCGAATTGAGTTTTTAAACTCCTGTAACCATATTGGAATCTGACAACATAAACGAACAAGAACCAGAAGAAAATCCTTAAAGAATTCCTTATTTAAAGGAGCCGAGTATTGACAGAGACCATCTGATGGGGACGATACATCCTTACGACTCATCTATTTATATTCGAAGACAGTTCTTACCTCGAGGCTGACTGTGATGGATGGATCATCTACCCTGAATAATGGTTCCGCTTAGACCTCTGTGTTTTCACTTAGCGAAGCTCTAAGGCGTTTCGGTGGAAATTATTGTTGATGTTCATGTTGCTGGAAAATTCTTCTGCTTGACATTTTTTATATGATTTACTGGATACAGACAACATATAATTCGCATCTAGTTGAAGAGTTACCGTCTACAATTTGAATGAACTATTGCAGTTTTAAGCACGGAAATTAAAATAAGGAATTAAAATCAAGTAAGGGAACAATTAGGGAGCAGTCTCTTCAAAGTCAAGTGAAGATAAACAAAGATGACGTATTAAATAGAAGTAGATGAATGAGACCCATACTGCTATCTATAGAGTAATACGAAATAAAACTGGTCAAAATATGTAATCATAAAATCACAAAATAAATTCCTGGGGGAAAAAGCATGATTCATTACGTCTTTTGGTTGTTGATGTTCATGTTGCTAAAATATTCTTCTGGTTGAGTTTTTCATGTGATTTACTGGGCTCATTTTACCTATAATTTGTTTCTGGTTGTAGAGTTGCCGCCTGCAATTAGGGACAAACTATTGCACACATAAGTAAAAAATTAAAATTTGGAATTGTAAACAAGTAAGGGAACTTCGACTAGAAAGTCGAGAGTTTTCCGAGATATCACGTACACTTGCAGCAAGCGTGATATTTCTTGATATTAGCTTGCCATGACAAACTTGATGCGGCAACTATGCAGCAAATTTCCTGCAAAGTAACAAAGCATAATCGACCATCTCACTTGCAGAACAAATTTGCTGTGAAGTTGTTATGACAAACTTCATACCACAATTACAAAACAAGTTTGCTGCAAAGTTGATATAGCACTCTTAAAATCCACAACCTGGATACAGTTATATATATCTGGTTTTGATCTTTGCCACTGTTTTAAAAAACATCAGATTTTTAATAGCATCTCATAGACCGTCCTTCTTTTTAATAATTCAATAAATCAATGGTAATTTGTGAAAAACGAACTAGGTATTTTTATAAAAAAAATGGAAAAAACTTATCTATCTTTTTACTAAAATAAGAACTCGCACTTTAAAGAAAACTATATATCGCTTTTTTCTTAATGTTGAAATGTTAACGTTCATGAACAAAATTAAACATAAAAAACAGTCAATGTTTGTTGAAAAATAATAACTTACCTTTTATTCCATTTCAACATTTAATTTTTTTTATTAAATTTACTCTTGTACCCTAATTTTATAATTTACTCTACTAGCAAAACGCAGTTATTGGCGAAAATCGCTCTCTCTTTGACTTCAAATCATATTCCCAACTCAAACTTTAAAAAATTAATGAAATCAAGAAAACAGTTTAAAATAAAACGTGTAGATGCACTATATATTAGCGCAATCTGTCTTCTCGTCTCGGAGTCCAGCTGGGTGATTGGTTAGGGCGACTGGCTATGACGTGGGTTGTCGGGGGTTCGCTTCCGAGGTTTGTCTGCGTACTCTGTTTTTGCTATAGTTTGCAATGAGTTTGACGCGACAAATTTCTGACAAGTTTGACGCGTGGTGACTAACTCGTTTGCGTTAACTTGTTTTAAGCTTGCACTCTTGCCTTGTCGAACTTGCTGCAAACTTAGAGATTTGCAGAGCAAGATTGCTGCAACTTCGCTACAAACTAAACTTGCTATCTGGGTTGTAGTAGAGTAAAGAATATCCCTTTGGGCCTCTTTGTTTCGACCTATTGGGTCGAAGATTTCACACAGATGCACAGTTTTGGAGTAAAGATCACATGCTGAAATTCAACTCTCTAATTTGCTGCGTTTTTGAGTTAGCTTGTTTTCATGCACGTAAAGACAGATGAATAGATTTCTCGTTGACTGATTTCGTTGAACCTTTGATAGAATTCTACAATTCTGGTATAAACATCGCATACTAAATTTCAACTTCCTAGTTTTATCCGTTTTTGAGTTTTAAGTCAGCCATAATCCCAAAAATACATTTTTCATTCTTCATTAAAATATCTTGAGGTCGAATTGTTGGACAGTTATAGAATATTTTCATTTTGTAACTTTGCATACCAGAATGTAAAAAGAAAGGGGTATATAAGAAAATTTCTACAACTGTGTGCAATGATTTGTGGTAAGGATTTTGTGACAATATACTATTTTTGGTTAATTTCTGACAAAGCCTTGTTTTTCGTTGATGGTGAACAGAAATTTAATAAAAAAAAGTCTGACACAAGCTATCATCGGGTTCTAAATGGTGGTAAAAAATGGTTCTAAAAAATTTCTTAAAACTTCATTTGAAAATGAAATTTTGTTCTTTAAGTAGATGAACACTCAAATTGGATTCTTTAAAAAATATCTACTTCTTAATTCATCCAACTCTTAATTTACAGTAAAAAAATAATTTCTTCCTTCAATTCGTTTCGCATAACAGGAAATTTGAGATCTTCAATACTAAGATAGAAGAGAGAAAAATTCTTGCCTGACAAAAACTGTTTTGAATTTCATATATTTAAACAACATGTAAACTCGCTTAAAAAGCATATTGCAAAATAGTTATATTTTAAGCTACCATTCAATGCAGAAGAACAAAATAAACATTGATTAGCAAGATGAGATTTTTCAAGAGACGACTAAAGAATTCATAAATTTTATAACTTGAAGTATAATGTTATCATGCAAAATCATTTCTTTTCTGTCGACAAAAGAGACTTTCTATTAAACTATTAAAAAAAACCTTAAAAATAAACGGTACAGATTTCTATGAAATATAGCTTGGGAATTTTATAAAATTCACTTAACTACCTCTCATTGCTTGAGGCTTGAATTTTCAGAAACAGTTCCAGATAAATTATGACACCCATGAAATTTATTAGGCTTAATACACTTAAAGGAATAAAGGAATCAATAAACAGTTTCTTTTCTTTAAATTGAACTCTTGGGCATTCACCAGAGAAGATATAATTTAATTCTTGTAAGGAGTAAAGAAAACAAGGGTTAATTTGAAATGCCGGGGGAAGATATGACAGACAATGCCCGTTTGAGATATAATACCCTTCTTTCTTCGTTGGCTTTTTCATTTATTCAACATGATTTAATTTGGCTTTCCTTTTTATTACAGGTTATTAAATTGTATAGAAAATTGAATTCAGAAATGATTTTAATCTTACATTTAGTGACGAGCAAATATTTTTACTCCGTTCTCAGATATTTATTGGCTCAGATAGAAGCCAATAATGAGTTCGTAAAGTTAAAGTAACATAAGTTACGATTTTGATGTTTTCATTAGTGGGGTAGTTAGTCATTTTTTCTTACAAAATGGCAATGATGACTGCAGTTTACTTAGTTGTTTTAAATTTTATAGTAAGTAAAATTATTGTTAATATTTTACTTGAAGAAAAATTCTAATCATGTTCTAAATTAACAAATTTTTAAATATATGTACTTTTAAGACCCTGAAAATTTTTTTCCATACATTTTATTACAAAAAATTGCCTAAGGAGTCATCATCTTATGTTAAAAAGATTAAAATTCAAATATCGTAGCTTAAAAATACTAAACCGGCTTTTTATTTGGATACCCAAAGATTTGCTTTCTATATTTTATAAAAATACTGTTTGAGGAAACTTTGTGATATTGAGCATTATATACAAAAAATCAGGCGAATCAACATTGAACAATGTTGTCTTATGTCAAATGTTGTAGCAAAAGTTACGAGGATAACTGTTAAGTATCCGATAATTGCATTTTATGCTATTATCTAATATTTAAATAATGAAACCTGACTACAACAAAAAAATCTGAAATGAGATAAATACATTTTGAGCAACCAAATGCAGTTTTCAATAAAATAAGTAAACGGCGATTATCACAAATTTTCTGGAACGAAACTAACTTAATTTAAACAATTTATGAGTTGCTTAAATCGAGGTATAATATAATCCACGAAAATAATTTCTTAGCTGTCAGAAGAAGAGAAAAATAAAACACTATCTTCCTACCAAACCGTTAAAAGATTTTTAAAAGAATACAATACCCTATCTTCACGAAAAACACCCTAACGGTTGTTATAAAAATCAAATAAGCACCTCCCATTGCCTGTGGCTTGAATTTGTGAAAAGCACTTCCATGAAATTGTGACACACGCGACATTTATTATGCTGTTTCTTAATTCACTTAAAGGAATAAATAAACAGTTTCTTTGCCCTTAAATCGGACTCTTGGGGATTCAACAGCGAAGATATAATTGAATTCTTGTAAGGAATAAAGAAAACAAGGGTTAATTTGAAACGCCGGAGGAAGATATGACAGAAAATGCCCATTTGAGATGTATTACTCCTCTTGCTTCTCTGCCTTATTCATTTATTCAACATGTTTTAATTTGGTTTTCCTTTTTAATGGAAGTCACCATTCTTTGCATTGCAAATTAAAGTCGCAGATGATTTTAATTTTAGATTTAGAGGCGAGTAAATATTTTTACTTCTCTTTCAAATTTATTGGCACACGGAATGAGAAAAAATGTAATATAAGGGCTTAAAATAACATGGTTTAAAAGTATGCCGTTTTAATTAGTGAATTATTAAATCATTTTCCAAACGAGATGATGATGATCATGGTTACATTATATTTGGTTTGTTTTGAATTTTTTAGTAAATAAAATAATGATTAAAATTCTATTACCTTGGAATAAATAAGTTATACAATTTATGCATTCTGAAATATGTTAAACTTTTGTTTCTATCAATTTATTTCCTAAAATTATCAATTAACACATTTTTACACATCAAACCAATAGAAACGCACACACTGAACTACTTAGAACATACTGAACGGGATATTAATCTGTATCAAGATATATTTTAATAATGACTTTCTTGGGTTTTTGTTCAATAAATATTGAAGAAACTTTGTAGCATTCAACATTTTAAAATAAAAATCCAACGAATAAACATCATTAAAAGTTTTCTTTTTTTCCAAATTTAAAAATTTAAAGAACACAATTGAGAGAAAAACTATTGAAAAGATTCATTAAAACTATTTCATATAATTAAACAGCATTTAAACAACAAATCATGACAATAACAAACAGTACGACATAATTTAATTAAAATCTGAAAATCCAAACATAGTTTCCAGTAAAATATATTAACATTGTTTGGTAGTTTATTTACAAGAGCAGACTAATCTAATTTAAACGGTTTATGTTTTTGCCTAAACACACAAATGAGGAAAAATACATAAACGAATCCGACGAAACCTTTAAAAATATCTCTGAAACTGAATAGCACAGTAACTCCATAAAAAAATCTCTTAAAATTACTATAAAATGAAACAAACACTTTTCATTTCCTGTGGCATGAATTTGTCGAAACAGTTCCACGAAGTCTGTGATACACGTGTCAGTTATTATGCAGTTTTGTTTAAAATACAATTAAAGAAATAAATAAACAGGTTTTTTTACTTGAATAAGGCCTTTAGACATTCACCTGAGAAGGAATAACTGTATTCTTCTGTGCAATAAAAGAAACAACTGTTCTTAATATTAAACTTCGAAAGATAGTATGACAGAAAAAGCTTGTTTGAGATGTATTATCCCTCTTGGTTCGTGGGCGTTTTCATCTATTGGATATGTTTAATATAGTTTTCCTTTTTAATAGAAGCGTCCATTGCGTCTATATATAATATGAACTGAAATCGTTTCATTAAGAGGTATCGTTTCAGAGGTAGGTAGTAGTATCCTACAGAAGACAGTTAACAAAACCTGTAAAGAGCATTGAAGAGAAGAACAGAGGAGGTAGTAGTATCCTACAGAAGACAGTTAACAAAACCTGTAAAGAGCATTGATGATGACTGAGATCGTTTCATTAAGAGGTATCGTTTCATAAGAGGTAGGTAGTAGTATCCTACAGTTAAACAAAACCTGAACAGACGTTTGTTTTTGGATAACACTCGGTGTTTTAAGGCGGTTGTTAGGTAACGCGCGCTTGAAGCGCCACCTACAACTCCAACAATTAATTAGCGAGAACGAGATAAGATCTGAGTGAGAGAGGGCGTCTCACTTTCATCACGGATTATAACAATACAATCATGCAGCAGACACTCGTTTCAGCAGTGGTTCGTATTCGTCATAAAATACCACCCGCCCTAGCGGTGGTCAACTTGTGCATCTATATCTAACAATCTGCCCTTGCAGAGTGGTCAACCTACACCCTCTGCCCTTGCAGAGTGGTCAAGCTAAACCATCTTCCCTTGCAGAGTGGTCAACCTAAACCACCTTCCCTTGCAGAATGGTCAACCTAAACCATCTGCCCATGCAGAGTGGTCAACCTAAACCATCTGCCCTTGCAGAGTGGTTAACCTAAACCATCTGCTCTTGCAGAGTGGTCAACCTAAACCATCTGCCTTTGCAGGTCGTCAAAAGCTATGGAACTATCCAACTTTCTGCCCTTACCGAGTAGATAATCTGTGTTTAACAAATCATCCACCGTTGCGTTTGATCATCTCATACAGTGGATAAATATATCAACTTTTCCGGCCCTGCGGAATGATCATAGTGTATTCACCCACCCCAGCGGTGACATAGTTGATGTGAAGTTATCAAACTAGCGGTAACAACTGTTTTTGTGTTTACTATATGTTGAGTTGTTAATAAAGATTTATTTTTCTATCGACGACTTTTATATGCATAACACTCAACAGCGGTCATTTCCTCGAAGCAAAACATAAATGTGGACCAGTTTTCCCTGAAAGCCCTCCAAGTAGGCAGATTATCCCCGAATAGGAAATCACTCAGATATCTGCCTTAAAATGTTCCAAGGTCACTTTAGTCAAGAGAAGATATAATATTTTCCCTTTATCATGAATCTTTGACTCATTGACTTGGCTGGATATTCTAAACCAAGCCGGTCTTCCACAACCACCCCGCTCCACACAAGTAGCGTGTTGCCACTCCCCACCATTCCATTTTTTGGCCCATCCATTTAGATAGGTCAATAACGACGGCTCCACACCACGCAAATCACTGTAAACCTCGACTCCCGCCTTCTCCTGGATTTTGTGAATCACGCACCATCGCTGTGGCTTAGTGCCCGCAATAACAAAGTATGACGGATATTGGGCCTGCCATTCACTTCACAGATAAACTATATATTTTGTAACGCGAGAAGGAAAAGGGCATAAAAATCTATGGAAATCAGCCAAATAAAAGGTGGTGGTTAAAACTTGCCTGGACTGAAATCGGAGCTGAGTTTAAAAGTCTCTCAAGCTCAGAGGACCCTGAAAGTTCAAGAAAAGAACAAGTCTTGGGTAGATTGGACGCCTCTTGAGGGTAGCACAAATTAAAATCTACTGACTGGGGAAAATCATTGACACAGCTGACAAGAGAGGGTTATTGATACCTCCCTACCTTTGTCAGCGTTAGCGACCTTTTAAATTTCAAGTGAATGAGTGCCTGTATTTCTTTCTGATTAAAATGGGTGAAAACTGCCAGGTATGGCTATACCTCAAGTGAATGGCCGGCTTTAGATATCCAACCTTCCGCTCCACATCATGCCGATTCTGATCGGTTTTTCACATTTACGATAGGTTTGGGCGTGTAGCGGTAGTGAATGTTCTTGATTCAACAGCGTTACACCCTCAAGGCAACGTGCACATCTGCATCACATCGGGCTTTGGCGTGTAGCGGTGGTGAATGTTCCATGACGTAACAACGCCACACTCAAGGTAGCGTATTACCGATAATCACATCGGGCTTTTGGCGGTGGTGAATGTTCCCCATCGTAACAACCTACTTTCAAGGTGAGTACCTGCATCACATCGTTCTGGCGTAGCGTCGTGGTCGTTCTTACATGTAACAGCGTTACACCCTTTCAAGGTAGCGTATTACACGTCAAGCATCAGCTTCGCGTGTAGCGGTGGTGAATGTTCTGCGATCGGTAACAACGGCTACACTCTGCTGCAGCGTATTAATTGCATCACATCGGGCTTTGCGTGCAGCGGTGGTGAATGTTCTTATTGATCGCAACAACCCCGCCATTCTCTGCTGTAGAGTATTACCTGTATCGTTATCGGGCTTTGGCGTGTAGCGGTCGTGAATGTTCTTACATAACAGCGTTGTCTTCTTAAGGTAGCGTATTACACGTATCACATCAGGCTTTCGCGTGTAGCGGTGGTGAATGTTCTTACACGTAACAGCGTTACACTTTCAAGGTAGCGTATTACACGTATCACATAGGGCTTTCGTGTAGCGGCGGTGAATGCTCTTATACGTAACAACGTTCAAGGTAACGTATTACTCTTATCACATGTCGGGGTAATTTATACGTATTGAAAAATATGTCATTTTCAAAAGACTGAAGCTGTAGGATATTCGTATATCTTAGGGCATTGATAAAAACTTTAAGTCTAGACTTCAGTTTATGAAACTTCCATAACAGAACACATTCATCTCTTTTATAAGTAAGTTTACACTGATCTTCATTTTATCGCATCCCAAAATACAGCATTCCATATTTGGATTTAATATACGTTCTTGGCAGCGCTTTTATTTGTTTCATACATATGTAGGAATCGTTATTACATTCTCAAAACATGTATTAAACTTTTTATTGGTAGAAAGCGTTATTTTTGACTTCTGAATCTGAGCAATACGTAACTGAACGAAGTATAATGA
>BGPR01032111.1:0-17669 GCA_013235015.1 Araneus ventricosus | reverse complement strand
TGTCAAACCACGGAAGGGGGAAGAAATTCGGAAAAATACGTTCATCGCGCTTTAGAGACAGTTCACAAGAGACGTATATTTCCGGGCTGACCGCTTTCGGCGTATCTCTGACCACACGTTGAAATGCGTGTTATCCGCTTATGGGATAGTCCAAGGTCGACGTAGAAATACGTGTGAAACGCTCAGAGGGTTAATCACAGAAAGTCACAGTCGAGTAAGGTAAGAAAGTGTGCGCCCCTCAATCCCAGCGGCCGTTTCTCAGAGACAGCCTCCCGTCAATTTTTTTTCTAGGTCCCTACAATATCATTATATCCAGGTTTTACTGCATATTTTAAATCAGTATATAAAAAAAAAATTAAAATGATAAGAATTCTTCTTTTTTTTGCAAGGGATCGGTTTTGAATTGTGGTAAGCAATGTTTCAATGAACTGATATTCTGATTCTGATTCAGATCTGAAGCGCTGCTTACCACTACTCAAAGCACAAGTTTCAGCTTTTTTCCTGGAACCTGTGTTGGGCTGTATCTGAGATTTAAAATTCTATCGCGTCATACATATTTTCATAAACAATGCGACATTTGAAAATAAATGGTTATTAAAAGAAAAAATAATAATTAGGGGAAATAAGGAAAGAATTTTGAAATATTGAGATCATATCAGAATTGCCATCCATACGGGGGGTATTTTAATAATATAGTTACAATAATTGGCTGCACAGATTTTTTTAATACAACCTTTTAGATATAATAGATATAAGACAAGATTATTTAATTGTTCCTTAGAATTAAAGTTCATTTTCTTCTTAAATTGAACTTCTACTCAAAATGAGGATTTTCTGCTTAAATTGAACTTCAGTTCAAAATGAGGAATTTCTTTCTCAAAATGAGGAATTTCTTTCTCAAAATGAGCATTTTCTACTTAAAATGAGTGTTAGATCCAATGAAATGATATTCCGGTGCAGTGATAGAGGGGAATTTGAAGATTTTTCTGTATAAAAACTGTGATGTTTTGGATCAAAATTATTAGTTCCTATCGTGTTGTAAAGTCAAGGAAAAAAACTTAACCACCCAGTATTATTCTGCCATCGTTCATCGGAAAATAAAACACAGCATACCAAATTTCAGTAAATAACGTCTACTAAAAGATTTCATATCTACACATTTCATAAGGGGTCGTCTGCATATTTATAACTGCACTAACATCAAAATTTCCAATTGCAACACCCATTTTTTTCAATGAATTTCAAAACTGCATTAACGGTTATGCTCGGATATCAACTTTTTATCATTCAAACTTTATTTGTTTGGAAATTATAAGGAAATAATATTTTGTGTCTCTAATGTTAAAGTAAAATTTTGAATTTTTATTGATATCTGGAGATATAATATAGTTATTGATCTAGAAAATTTTCGATGTAATAGAATGAAATATTATGCACATTCTGCACTTATGCTTGTGATTTAAAAAAAATTGAACACAGGAAATATTTTATTAAATTTGGTTTAAAAATATTTGAGTGGCAACACACTCCAAATCTTAAAAGTAATTGATGCATAAGATCATTTAACAAGCCCTTGCAAATTTTTAGCTCACTCGAAAAAGTAGTTTTTAAGTTACCATAAATTTTCTATTTTCACTGTAAAATGGCGCATTTAGGGGGAGGGGCGTCCAAATATTTAAAAAGGTGGCATCTTTCTTTCATTTAGTAATGCAATACATATGGATCAAAATCATATTTTTTAGAGAAAATTTCATTTTTGCTGAATTTTGTACTGCATATAGTATTTATCGATTGCAAAAAATACTTTGGAACTTTTAAGATGACGTATAAAGAGTGAAATAAGTTAAAATTCGACCACCGACATTTAAATGCAAGTTGCGAGCTTCACTATATAAGTATGGAAACGGCCCGTTTTATTTCGCGACCACAAAATGTCAAATATCTTTCGATATTTTAATGGTCAATTAACCAAACTTGATATCTTGGAGTACGTTTTGATGACGAATTTATTTATGTCATCAAAAATGGTGTTGCCTTTGGGAAGTTTGAATTTAGCGCAATTTTAAATACGTAGACGACCCCTTAGGGAATTTTTAGATATGGAATCGTTTAGTAGACTTTATTTCCTGACAATTGGTTGCTTTTTTTAAATTTCCGATGACAAATGGCAGAATAATGCTGGGTGGTTCGTTTTTTCCAGCTAATATATGTTCGGAGCATACTAGTATATCTTTTCTCAAGATGACGTCCAAATATGCTTCATTATAGTTCTAATTTTAACTTAGCCCACTTTTGAAAATTATTATATGTACAGTAAGACTGCTATTAACCGTCCCCGTCCGAACAAGGATGTGGTGGATAACCGAATAAACGGATAACAGAAATCTCTTAAAACACATATACTAGGTGGGGACAAAAAAGTTGTCCTGTATATGAACCTCTAGTGGCCTAACCGCTCAACCAATCGATGTGAAATTTCAGATATTGCTATTTGAAGGCATGCCCTCTAGATCGTGATGATTTAAAACAATAGAGCTCTCACGGTTACGGTTATAGTGGAAAAAATTCGAAATTTTCAAATAGCAATACGTACTTTTTCATTTAAACGTGATCCTCATAGAAAAAGCTTAAAATGGAGTTGAAATGATATTTTTAGGGTAAAAAACGGTGGCGCTAGTCAGAGACGAAAAAGTCTCTTCTAGCTATTATTTACTATTGGTTATTTTCGCTTTTTTCCTTCGCCTGCGTAACGCTGCCATTTTTCGCTCCAAAAATACCGTTTTAACTTCATTTAATTATTTTACAGTGAGGATCCCGTTTCCTTGAAAAACAGTAGATATTGTTATTTGAAAATTTCGAACTTTTATCACTATAACCGTAAACAGTGAGAGCTCTGTTGTTTTCGATCATCGCATACCTTCAAATAACAATACCTGAAACTTCATTTTGATTGGTTGGGCGGATAGGTCACTAGAGATTCATATACAGGTCAAGTTTTTTTGTGACCACCCTGTACAGTAACGTAATTTCACAGCTGGGTTGGCACGAAAATGAAAATAAAATCCTTTAAAAGTGAATACTACATACATACTGTAGGTAATTTTATAAAACGATCAAAATAAACTTTAATGTAAGAGACATAATGTCCAGAAAACGTACGTTTTTAGGTGATGACAGACGGTTAATCAATGTTTTACTGTTTTTACACCCTTTGACTTTGTAAAACAACTTTAACAAACCAAAAGAAGTTACTAAACGAAGTTCCCATTAAAGAAGCACTAAACGCCTGTCTTAATGATGAATATGGGGCCGAAATTAAATAATGCTTTAGTTCTGTGGACGCCAGGAAATACTGGAAATAACCTATCAAAGTGCCTCGGAATACAGGGCATTATTTTCGTTCGCCTGATTATTGGTTCACTCAATCATATATGCGGATAAGCAATTTCGATTAATCCAATTCCCTTCTATGACTTGGGCGAAATATTCAAGGCAGTATTTCATCCATTATTCCGCCCGAAGGGACCGGTCCGCTGACTTGTCGTAGCTTAGCCGTAACCCTCTCCAATCTGTCTTGCCTTGAAATGGTTTCTACGGGGATTTTGCTGCTTTATCTGATTCTTTCCATTCATCTTTAGGGTAGGTGGGAATGTCAGAGACCTTATGTTGTTGCATCACATTTTAATATTAAAGGAGATTTATTTCGCTGATGTGGCAATACCAAATGGCGGCAAGCGTGGTTGAAATGCTAGCTTAACCCTGATGATGAAAATAGAATGATAAGGTTGTTAAATCTATATCCCTTTTCGCTTGACTCCGTCCGATTGTAATAGGTACATATTTTCATAATCATTGTAAGATCCGAGCTTATGCAGGATTAATTGCTATTTTTCCATAATAATTCACCGTGCTTAGAAGGTATGAAGTATCTGTGATTTGTGAATTTATATCTGTTTATTATTTCGATATTTGAATTATGTGAGCATAGATGTCTTTGTTCTGTAATTCCAACATGTTTGTGATAGATAGAAAATATTAGCGATTATTTCATTGT
The DNA here is from genome assembly GCA_013235015.1 of Araneus ventricosus. NCBI lineage: Eukaryota > Metazoa > Arthropoda > Arachnida > Araneae > Araneidae > Araneus > Araneus ventricosus. The sequence continues at coordinate 13,615 of BGPR01032111.1, read as the reverse complement.
AAGTAATAAATAGGCTAATTTTAACAATGAAATCCATACCTATTGAAGTTTAAAATAAAGTTAGCAAGATCTTGGATTAGTTAAATGTACAAACAGTTTGTTAGTTCCAACTAATTATGACCTTGATTTGTTAACTTAAAATGACTTTTCGATTACTGGGAAATCGTTTCTAAAATTGGAAACAAACTGCAGACTTTGCTACTAAATAAATCATAAGATTCAGTTAATTTAGATGTATCCTTGTGTGGATTAGCTGATATCCTTTATCAAAATAAACTGCATCTTTTTCTTACAGGGTGTGCAGGTCCAGGTACTGTACCAGTACATCTTTCTCTCCTTGTTTGAATAACTCAATGTTTGCGTCAGACAATCATTAGAGTTTCACTCATCTTGCTTAATTGATTTACATAATCTCTAATCATCTTGCAGAAGTTAAATTTGGTTATTCTATTGTAGCACCGCAAGTAACGATAATGTGGGAAAACAGGAATGGGAAATCTTAAATTTGCCCAAAAGAGAGATAGTTTTTTCTGTTCAACTAGCTTAAAAATAGGGGAGTGAGCATTTACTTGTTTCTTCTCCAGATCCGTCGTATTAAGAGGGTATTTGAGATTTCGTTCAGCCATAATCTAAAGGTAAAGCTACTTCATAATGTTACCGCCTTTGAAGATTTAATGGAATTTGAAATATTTTTGTTAGAGCATCATAATAATTGGCAGAAGATTTCGGATTAATATTGAAGAATCCATAGACATTACTTTTTTTTATTTTCCAATGAAAATGGATGTGAAATATCCTGTGTTGACAATGAAGAACTTTTTCAGCATTAATATGTTTGATATATCCTGAATTAAACATACGAAGGACCGAATTGTTAAGTATTTAACCAACTATATATCACAGCCAATGTGAAGAGAATAAATACAAGAATCAAGAATTTATTTTGCATCTTTCAGTATATCCGTATTTAAATATGCAAAGAAGCTGATTGGTTTCATACAGAAAAACAATAAGTAAATGTAATATAATTTTTTTCAGTCAGATATAGATAATATATTTCTTTCTATCTGTGTACAACAGCAATTCTTTCTTTATAGTTTAATTCCGTTTCGAACAATTTTGATATTGCAAATGTAGATCTGATAATTCCGTTTTGTAGAACAGTGAAGTCGGTTAACTGGAAAAAATTCACCTCTGGCAAAAACATGCTTTTTTATACATTATTACTACGCCATTTACTGAATTTAAAGCATCCGAGACCCCAAGTTTGAGATCCCCAGTTCCTCGGTAATAACGTCATCAAAATGATGGTCAGTGACATTTTTTATTTCAAAATTGTGTTCTTGTTTCCAGTTATTTATCTTGCGTTAATTTATATTTCATTGTTAAAAAGATTAAATATAGTAATTCAGAGCAAAAAAAGGGAAATTTCGCGACTCATTGCTATCGTTGGTCAGTAATAACGTCATCAAAATGATGACCAAGTGAAAAATTGTTTTCGGGTTTAGTTTGTTATTATTTAGTCTTGTTTTGATGCAGAACAAGAGCAATTTTGGACAGACCTAATAGTTTTGAGCCGTAATCAGATGGCGAGGACGACGCATGAGTCGGCATCCCCTTCTCCGAACTTCTGAGACACATTAGCGAACAATACTGACGTCAGATTTGGCATGCGCCAGGCACACATACAGGCGACATATACAAGGCACAGCGGGATCAGGTTGCGAACAAGGAACACTCCGGTTCTGAAGCCGAGATCTTACCACCATATCACCGAGACTCTAAATGTTTTTCTAAGCTCTGTTCTTGCTTGCTTTATGTTACTTATTTTGCAGACTGTAATATTCTGATGTTCTCCTGATACAAAAATATTAAATAGGGCATTGAAATACTACAACTGACATTCAGGTAACTGAGAACATGAAAATTTTAAAATGATGTAGAATCATAAACATTAAGCTTCTGATATCCTACAATAATATTTTAGTGTTGGGAATGGTAATAGAATATCTGTCAGTAAATATAATTTCCTTACTAACTATGAAAGCTCTTCATTCAAGCTAGTAATGGGCTCCGTACGGCTTAAAAATAATCAGCAGTGGAGCATTTATTAAAGATGAATAGCAGCCGATCTCATTTGCTGTCTTCCATTCCAAATCTTTTTGCAGGCGTACTTTAAATAAGAGTCATACTTCCCTTTCATGATGAAGATATTGAACCTCCAGCTATAGTTAAATATCTAATGCATGTAACCATCGCTGCAACATATAAGGTAAATCAGAAGCAAACACCGATAATCTTTGCATATCAACAAGTTTACACTAAAGCGACACAGATTCAATGGGTTTATTAAGTACTCACAATGAAGACAAAATTAAAGTGAAAAAAGCCTTACATACTGAGAATGATGGTTTTAAATCTACTGAATAAACCGGTACGTAAAAGTGGGTGTTGGCAGAAACATTTCCTCAGTCTGGCATTACTGGAGCAGGAGTAGCTGAATCACGTCTGACATCTTCACATATTACAAGAGCTAGATATGCTCAAGAACAGACTCTAGTAGTATTCTATTGCCTTCAAAACCAAGCATACAAGAAATATTGTCAATACATATTCTAAAATGAGACTAAAGATAAAAACAGAATGGAAAAAGAGTAGAGTGCAGGATCTCATCTGTACAAGTAAAATAACAATATTATGGAGCTTGAGTCATTATTGCTTCAACTGGTGTTCAGTTTTCTTCCTGCAAACTTCAAGCTGTTTGGTGTCACACTGAAGAAGATACGCCCTTCGACTGTCACTTTTAATTTTTGGCTATACTCATGCTCCTTGTCTGTATTTTTTGGTGATCTTGAAGACATACCAAACATGCATCCTGACATTATATTCAGAGTTTCTAGGAGGTAAATTCAACAGCAATAGAACCGCATCGACCTTTTCTGTCATATCTGATGACCAGTTGCACGAGTAGAATAAAGAAAGAATTAAAAAGCAAAGGAAGAGATATAGGAATTCTAGAAAATGAAGTTGCTCTTCTGCAATGAATGATATCGAGCCCTGATATTTCCAGGACTATAAAACAGTTTGAGGAATCTTCCTTCATTGGATCGGCGGATGACCTATAAAGTTTATGCGCATTTAAGCAGAGGTTTTAGAATCATGTAAATCAAATGTTAAGTGCCATAATGAGGAATGAAATCCTTTTGAAAGGAGACAGATAATTTCCATTGGAATTAGAAAACTTGTTGTTTCGAGAGAATTGGAGGCTACAATACTTGAAACTTATTTGAATGGGTTCAAACAACCATAAGAGTTCTTTGCATGGCCAACCAGAAGTGAAAATGATATCATTAGAAGAAACAATATTCATTTCCTTGATGCTTCAGTAAAAAGTCTGGAAAGTCATGAAAGGCTGAGAACGCCTAGCAATATAGCAGATATGGCCAACTGCTTAGAAAACAACTATTGCTGAGTTGCGACTGGCAGATCTTTATATGATTCGTAAATGCTTACTGTCAACTCTTTGTTGTTCTATAACGCAACATCAGAATTAAATACCGTCAATGACTGTCGAAGTGTTTTTCACAAGAAAAATGCGGTAATTCAGCACATACAATCAATACAATTTTTCAGCAAGTGAAGGCAATTACACAGCAGTTACAGTGTCAAGAAAAATATTTGGAATTTCTATTACCGGAGACATGGAAATGGAAAAAATCTGATGATTGTTACATGCATGTATGGGCGAGAATTTCAGATGTATACAGAAAGTTATGAAAAACTGGTGTCATGTGGATGCAATGCACAACGTTCCGGATGCAAATCCATTTAAAACGGACTGCAGTGTACTCAACTATTATCTTGTAAGGTCCAGTGTTCCCACACTGACATTTAAGAAAGAACATAGAGATAGATTAGTTCTGATAAGCGTTGCTGAAGAGCGTTTGTTGTGAAGTTTGTAGTTGCTTTCGTTGATTGTATTTGTTTCGTACAGTTTTCTCTACTAGTCTGAAAATATTTATGGCTCTCTCTTTTCCTTTGTTTTCCGTGGTGACCTAGTGGTATGGTTCCCGGAAGCAGAAAGTGCTTAAAAGTGCGACGTACGTCGCAGAACAAACGCGGTCTTTTCAGAACATTTCATCCTTGAAAAAAGGGGGCCATTAATGACCCTGAATCAGAGATCCCCACATTAATGAAATTTATAGTATTTAATATTTCTGTTCCCATGTCGGAAGTAATTTGTGAATCTTGGGGATCTATCCACAATCCACAAATTGCTCAAAAAAGACAATGACGGATAAATTAAGCCTTTTAAGCTTGTTAACAATATAGAAGATATTGACAATCTCATATATTAAAAAATTCTTAAAAATTTATATTAACATGAAAAAAGTTAGCAATTTAGCGTGTTAAGATCTTTATAAGCCGCCATTTTTATGACGTCATATCAGATAAAAAGGCCTCTAAAACATGGGGTCTCGGCTGTTTTAATTCATAAAATTATACAGAGTCAATATCCAAAGTTCTCAATTTCTGCCAGAAGGGAAATATTATATGGGTTTTTCGTGCTAACCGACTGCATTAGAAGGTTCATGTAGCAGCAAATGTCACAAGGCTGAAATTTAATTACCAACATTCAACTCCATCCCGGAAGAGAGGGTTGGAAACTCCAAGTGGTTAGTCAAATGCATCCTGATTTTACACCTGGACATTTAAATCGACATTGAATTAATATCATAACTGCTTAAATTTACAATAGTAGAGAAAATATATTTATAAAGACAGAGAATTCAAGTTTAAACAGTGGAAGTGAACTCGCAAATTAATGAAAATTTGTTATGTAATTTTTAATAAAACAGGTGGACAAACTTCTTACAGTTATTAAAATGCATAAAAATTTCATTGGTCAGAATAATAATTTTCGAAGCAGAAATTGAAGTGAATAATGCTGGAATAATTTTAATCAAGTCTTTTAGAACGAAAGTTTATAGACGGGTTATAAAATATGATCTATTTTCACAGAACTGAAATTTATTGACTGACATTCACCTAGAGTTCAAAAGGGAATTTCGGAAACTGCAAGAGAAAGTGGTTATTTAAACGCTTCCTAAATGAACGCCTAACTCCTGACGTTAAACAAACTTCCATTTTATATCATGATTGTTTAGATATACAATGAGAGGGAAAAATAAAATTTCGGAGAAAGTAAGCAAGAATGAATTTGGAGGCTAATGGTTATTCGTTACATTTTTTTAATAAAACGGGTAAATAAATTTTGAATAATTGTAACATAAATAATTAATAAACTACATAAAAATATCATAAGTTAAATGGAGTGTCAGAAATGTAAGATCTGGTTTGTTCTCAAAGGTATTTGAATTGTTGGCCGTTATTATCCAGGTATTGCTGATTACACCAACGAATATTAAAGGACATCAGTTAATATTTCGGTGCATAATTTTCCACCAGTTGCCCTCAACTCGACAATCGCAGCGATCATACAATATATTTCAAATATCAGAATAAGAGGAAGCACGTTTGAAGGAAATCCGACTTCTTGTTATAAAATATGTAGTAGTAAATGGTTGAACATAACGAACAAACTATTAAAAAACTGTTCATCAGAAAGCTATTAAGTTATGCCGAAATGTAACGATAGATATATTGTATAAATATATTAAATAAATTTATCTTCCAAAATTCAAATGAATGTTGTTTATGTGTTGTTTTCAAATTGTTGTATACTGTTTTGATATGCCCTGTAATTTGATTCATCAAAATCTCATTAAGGGACATTGTACACCTTTTTTTCTTAATTATTGACTTAGAGTTATGAAATTTTGTGCACTTATCTACTGAAACATTACTATATGGAATATATCTAAAAACAATTAACTCAATAACGTTTTTAAAAAATACAAAATATATATATGTTTTTAATTTGTTTAAAACGTTCCCAGCGTGCCAATTTTTTTTTTATTTTTTTTCATTCTTTCACTTCATTTAACATTATTATTATTCATAAGAACATTTACAACATAACGGGGTATTATTTTGCTATTTGATTGAATAGTTAACTTATAGGAAATATTTTTGTTTTTGTTTACTTAATTTTCATTAAAATTTTACATTTTTTGAAAATAAAGTGACTTTTAACTATCTAATTGAAGTCGAAACATAAAATGGATACCAAGATTTATTTTAGTGTCTATTAGGATACTGTATTAAAAATTTCATAAGATTTACTAAAAAATTAAGACACATGGAATATTTTAAAGACATGTAAATCTGAAAAAATATAATTTTGATAAAAAGACATTTTAAATATATGTGTACACTTTCCTTTGATACCTGTCCTTTTCACACCATTCCCTGTTCATTTTATTAAAGTACAGATATATTTATGCATGTTATTCACTTAAAAGTAAATTTTGAAGCGAAAAAAAAATGTTTAAATGGAAAGTCTTGATTTGAAGTGTAAGAAATTTCAGGCACGCGTGCTTTCTAAATTAATATAAATTACTATTTATTCAGAGCAAAAATAAATTGAAACTGACTTTTAACTATCTAAATAAAGTCGAAACATAAAATGGATTCAAATATTTATTTTAGTATCTATCAGGATACCTTACTAGAAATTTTATGCTATTTACAAAAAAAATAAGATGCATGGAGACACGTAAATCTGAAAAAATATAGTATTGAGGAAAAGAAACATTAAATATATATGTACACTTACATTTGATACTTTCTTTCTCTATATCATACACTAATCTTTTTATTAAACTACAGACTTAATCATACTTTCTTGTTCACTTTTAATTGAAGCGTTAAAATTTACAGGCACGTGTGTTTTCTAAATTATTATAAATAACTATTAATTCCTACCAAAAATAAATTTAAATTCGGCTATCTCAAGTCTCTTTGTCACACGATTTAGACATTATCCTTTAGTAATTTTCAAACTGCCACCATATGCATTTAATTCTAATATATGTTGGCATGTCTTGGTATCGCCATCTGACAGAACACTCGTGCATCGCATACCACAATTTTCAAGAGATATCTTCCATAATATTTCTGCAACTGTAACTTTCATGGCATTTGATGATCCCACATATTTTCACTGTATTCTGGCCTGTGGGTTTTGTTCCATATGGAGAAATCAGCGCTGTATTCTCCAAGATCCCTTCTTGCTGTAGTGCATTCAGGACAATGTTTCGAAAGTCTATAATAATCAATGATGAGACCAGTCAAAATATCGACAACAATACTAATTCCATATAGTGACGTATGCCAACGTTTCTGTCATGTGCCATCATACGAGACAGTTATATCAATAATACCATTAATTTCGTCAGACAGTGATGCTAAATCATTATACTATTAGCAAGACACTCGTAGAATGTCATCTTTGTAAGTATGCTTCTCCTCATACAATTTATGTAAGCATTTTGAAATTGTTTTATTTTACATTGCAACTTCCAATGCCGCGTGGTCTTTCCCAATTTTCATAAAAGCTTGAACAAGCTTTTTATTTGCTTCAAAGCATTTGCCCACATTATCACGAGGGCGGGAAAATACAGAAATAAATATTTAATCACATCTTTTACATTTTAGTTCTATTTTTGATGAAAAGCCGTAAGTAAGATTATATGTAACATCCAAAGAACACCTATTGTATTCATTACCTTTTGTTTTGGACAGAAGGGTTGACCTCATGCTGTTACTCATAATGGCATATGAATTGTTTTCAATTGCTTTTCTTGTTGATGCAGATGTAGAAGGCAACACTTCAAATTTTGTGCCACTGGCATTTACGGATTCATTGTTTAAACAGTGTTCAACACACACTACAATATCAGAATTTTGTATTTACTATAATGATGCAATAACGAAAAAAGCACACGAAATATGAAGGATTTTTGCTTAGCAGGGTTTTGCAGTAAAAAAAGTAGTAATATCTTCAGGGATACCAGGAAGAAGGCTGTTCTCGCATATCATGATAGCGAAAATAAACACAACATTTCGTAAAATACACGCGGTAAAAATATCAACAAACAAGGAAAACAGCAGTTAACAGTTACAGTTAAAATAGTTGAATGATAAAACATAAAAATATTAATTCTAAATTAAAATAAAATATAAAACAAATCGGTTTTCATGTTTGTTGAAATGTTTGTTTACATTTTCGGGTCCATTTAAATTTGTTTAAATGCTTATAACTTTTTAATAAATTAATTTAGACACATGCGGTTTTGTGCATATGTTTCAGTAAAGTAACTAACATCGTAATATGTCAAAAACAATTCTATATTTTGATCTATTTTTGCCAATTTCAAGGTCCACCGTCCACTTAATGTTTTTTAACTTTGAACATAGAAAATGCAAAATACTTCAATTTACTTGTCACCAAGTCATCTGTTATCAATCCAACTTTTTTCGTTACCATCTATATTGAACAAAATTCGACCAATGTTTATTTTTAATTACGAACCATTCATTAAGGACTGTAAATTAGCTTCAAAAAGTTCTTTTTATATTCATAGATAGTAACTAAGTGGTTAGGTTTCAAATGAATAATTAGAGCCTCTAAAAACACTCAGTAGGTTTCATGAAAGAAAATGCTGCTTAAAACTTTACATAGTGTCTCAACGCTGGAGTAATTTGTCAGGTGTGGCAGCAGAAAAAAAGAGATAAACTAATTAATTTAGGAAACCACAGAATCGATTGGTTAGGTAAATATTTAGGAAAAAAAACGTGAGTGCTCTTCTGTCGACTTTCTCGAAAGCTTTAACAGAAGGATGTCACATTTACCGTGTGGTGGAAAATGGTTTTGCTTATGTGTTGTGCACCCAATGTTCTCGATTGTTATCATTAATAATTCTTTAAAAGTATCCAAAATTACTTATGCATCGACACGTTGTCATTTTTCCCTTATTTGTATATTTGATGCTTTCCACTGGAAATTTCTTAGAATTTTATCAGTATGTTTAAGCTACCTTCAAATCTGAATAATTTCTTGTTTAAGGGTACTAGTTCCAATGATGCTTTATTTTGTCTCAGGTATATCATATTTAACATTTCTTTAAAATTGATGCAAAATAGTGCGCACTCAAATCACTGTTTTTACAAATTTTTTATTTAATTTGGGTTATTTCATGTTTCTGAAGATGGCTTTTTGGAATCGGTTTTTAAGTCATATCCTGAAATGCTAGAGTTTTGAAATTCTATACATTTGTGTATTTTCGATGACATTATTTTAATCATTTTAGAACTTAATTATAAGTTAATAGATTTATCTATTTCCACATACGAATAGTGCATGTTGTAGGAAACTTGAAATAAGGGATCCCTTAATATTTATATTAATTAATGATAAATTAAATAATAAAGAGTAACAAATGAGAGTATAACAAACATTTTAAGCTCTAATAAAAAGTCTTTGAAAGAGCCGTTTTTATTATATTTTATTTATTAATCTTTTTAAATCGACAACTTTATTTCGCTTATGAAGACAAGAGATAAAATTTATCTAACCTTGAGAAGCATTTCAGAGAAATCCACATTGTGGTTGTAAACATCCAGAACTTTCTTTTACACTGAATAAATATAATTCGCATTCCATCAGTAGTGGTTTACTATTTCGTTTTCTTAAATCTACTTCTCCAGCATTCCTATTACTTTCGTTTAGAAAAGGAGTTCTTAGTATTCCGTACTTTGTCTTGTGTTGATTCATCAACAGTTTGTTTTATATTCAGTAACTCTTTTTTACGATTCTCGCTTGACTTTTACTGTAGATTCCCTTTTTGTCGATGGTTTGCTCCACCGAGACTACAAAAGTCATTTTTTCCCGTTGGAAGGGAAAATATTTAGAGGTTTTTATTTAAGGAAATCGGATTTCCCTCAAACACAAACTTTCTTTTGTTTTTCCTAAAGCGCTTCGTAGAACGTTGCAGGCTAAAATAGGAAATTCTTTCCACATTACAACTTTAAACATAATCCCGAGGAAAGTACTTTTTCCGTTCCTTCCAGGAAACTGATTATTTTGTTTTCCTTTCTCTATTCTCGACTCTACAATTTAAATTTTCTTACACGAGAATATACCAATTTTTTTTTATCCAACTTGATTTCATCGACTGCTTTTTTTCATCATTCGTATATTATTATTCTACGATGCTTATTTGCATTTTCTAATAGAATATAAACAGCAAAATCTCTGTGTAGACGTCTGATAAATAATGCAGAATCAACATTTCTTTACATCCTTCTTTTAAGAAATTGATTTCAGATTTCCGAATAGCGAATACTAGATTTTTTATACTTTATCGTTTTATTATGTATATATTCTTCCATTTAAATTAGATCCATGCTTTATATTGCAAACGTTGAACGAGCAATTCTTTATATTTTAGTTTGGATGTACAGAATAGGGTTGAAAGAAATTATATTACTATAAATGTAATTACCAATGCTAATTGAAAAAATGAAAATACGAAATAAGCTATATATTCTCGCTTTCAAAAATTGTTTGTGTCATTCCTTAAGCATGTAAAAATGTTCAATAGTCACATATGAAATGTGTAAGAAAAAAAATTGAAAATCCGTTTTTCTGAATTATATACAAATAAATAAAAAAGAATTTTCCTGAAATACTGGAATTTACTCAGTTTTTCAGCTGTTGTGTCTCGTATAAAATGATTATTTGTAATAAAAAATATTTGTATTCAATAAATAAATAACAATTAAATCTTTGAAGAATAAGCAGTTTTTGGTTGAATGATATAAATGAATTTTTAAATGAGACATCAAATCATAAACTTCAAAGATATTTATAACTCCATCTCAAATGAAATAATTTGACGTATATCTTACTTAAATCCATAAATTTTACAAAAATGGATTTCTGTAAAAAAAGTCAAATGAATTATTTTTTAATCAATAGTAAATAATAATATGAAGGCAAATGCATTAGCTTTGCAGATAACAAACCAATGAGAATAATTGAATTGAATTCTTTAGTGAGATTGAAAATTATCTAAAGCAAACGTTATTTAATTCGGAGAAAATCTTGTTCACATAGAGAATGTAATTTGCGCAGAAGGACTTGAAAATCAAAAGACGTCAATATTTTCTTTAAAACGAAGACATTTCAAATGAATACTTTTTACAATTTTAATCATTTTAATAAAAAACATAATAAATAAAAGGAACTTTAAACAGGATTTAAAAATTTATCTCACCTAAAATTAAATTTGCTGAAACAATTTTCAGTATAAACATTTTAAAAATCAGCGACAAATTTACATGACGCAATTTTAGTTTTAGTTTTTTTAAAATTAAATTTTCATTATATTTACCGCCCTTTTTTATCATAATTTTCATATCATTTAAATATCTCGGTTAATTTCAGAGTAAGATGATAAGGATATTTTAAATTTATCCGCAATTTATGTTTTACTGAAATGCATGAAATAGTTGAATAACAGTTAATTAGTTTTTAAAATAGGGAAAAATTTAAAGAATGGTAAAAGTAATTTCTACATTTCTTGCATGCAAGACATGTCCGAAGTAGGTTATTAATTATTATATATCTTTGTATAAATATTTGTACACTGACAACCAAAGGTCTGAGTTAGTTTTTTGCAGGTCAATGAAGATCAATCTGGCAGAAGTGGTTGTAATATCTAACTGTAGTTTTTTATTGTAATAGCACTAATTTTTTATTTTATTATAAAAAATATTAATACATGAGTGTTACTTTATTGAAATGTATCTATTAGGTCGTGTTGATGTAATTTTATTATTGAATAAAAGACTTAGCAATATTTTCTTTTCTTAGTGGTTCTTAACAAAACCTTTCTTTCTCGTTTTCTATATTCCAATTTTCCTTTTTTATCTATTTTTTATCGATCACTACTGATCCATCCTATGGTTAAAGAACTTATCTGTTCCTTAAAATGCTGAAAGTTAGATATGTTTAAATTAAATGCTTTTTCCTGTTTAATCTTGGGGTACATTTGTCACAGATGCGGAAATATTTTTTAACAATCAAAGCATTGAAAATTCACTATATTATATTTAAGCTTCAGTACACCTCAATAACGGAAGTAAATAATTTTAATTTCAGTTAACTTAGGTTTCTGAAGTAAATGCATCTTCCTCAGACGTTAAGCGAATAGAAATAATTTAAGAAACTTTTATCTAAGCCAAGAAATGAAAAGAACACCCATCTCTTAATTTTGAAGTATGTTAATAATATAATGCACAAGATGTCTAATAAATATTCCGAACAATATCTTTCTTTTTAAAATAAGGTTGAAAATAATTTTAAGTGGTCTCCTAATTTTTTTTGATAACGTGAGAACTAATAGGTAGAAAAATGGATTTGTTAAGAGAATTCAAAAAACCAAATGCATTGAAATCTTTTTTAAAGTCAAGAAACACGCTTTCCTTATGCTCTTTGCTTCTCTAAAAATTAAATAGATAACAGTTTCTCATAAAATTGTTTGAAGTAATTTAAAAATAAACACATAACTCAAACAAAACAGAATTCTTCTCGTTAAAAGCAGAGGTTGAAAGGCAATTTTTTTTTTAACAAACGATGCATTCAACGGAATTTAATTCAGTTTTAGTGTACTTTTTCTTTTGTATCTGCCTTATTTCTAAATTACATTTCCACAATGATGGGAAAAACTTGTTAGTTTTAAATTAGTAAAATTTCCTTAGTAAATATTTTGAAAGCTGTACTGATGTTATTGTTTTACGGTATTTTCTTTCCTTTTTTAAGTCTTATTAGGATTCTTTAGACTGTTTTATTTGGTAGCAAACGCGTATGATTTAAATCATTCCAGACTAAAATGAAATTCAGAAAATGAAGAGAACACGGAAACGGAAGTTTTTCTTCCTCGACGATTAGCGTGGGTTGCACTCAACATCTGTGGGTGAGATAAAGAAAGGAATCAAATAATGGAAAATTTAATCCTAGTTTATCTGATAAATGTTCAAATTAGAGACAGAAGTTTTATTTATTCATAAGTGTTTTTCTGATTGTCGATTATTATTCTCGAATAAATTGAAGGAAAAATATATCATATTAAATTTAAACATACAGAATAATTTTCGAAGTAATTACTTGTAATCTCAAATTTTTCTGTAAAAATATGCAGTTTATCCTGATGAAATTTTAATTATTTTATGCTGAACTAAATGCTTTAGTTGATATTTCTTTGCCCTGTACTTACCAGGAATTGAATGTTGAGTGTGTCCCAATCTGTTCAGGAACAGTTACTTAGACGAAAATTCTTTAATTAGCAAAATTGTTACTGTGTTACCGTATACGAAGTTTAATGAGAGATAAATCAGATACGGAACAGCTTTTAAGACACACTTTTATTCGTGAACTAAAGAGTGGAAATTTTTCCAATTTAATTTTTTTCTACTTTCAGTCTTTAATTAATAATTGAATTTTATAAATGTCATTTAAACATTAAAATGGTGTTTATCTCATATTCACTACCAGGTGTCACCCATTGCATGGAATAAAAGTTTAATTAGATGATAAATTGATTCCTATTTAAGCTATAAAACGTTTTAAACAGTGTGTCGTTATCAA
>BGPR01032110.1:0-17671 GCA_013235015.1 Araneus ventricosus | reverse complement strand
TTTTTTGACCAAGTGTTGTCAGAAAGTCGTATTATCAGAAATATAAAATGGCTTGTTGGTACTGAGTGAAATTTTCACTAGCAGTGGAATATCAGGAAAAAACACGGCCCACACCTACCTAAACCTCTATGAAAGTGCCGGAAGTAGACATTGGGAGAAACTGCCCGATACAAAATGTCTTCCTTGGTAAACTCCATTCAGTAATAACTGGGTTTCAAGATGTTGCTTAGTTCCGTCAGGAATTCGTTTTAAAGAAAAATTCGGAGGTCTGTTTTGGGTTTAATGCAAAACGTGACTGCAAGCATCGTATGACAGCTATACCTTCCCAGGCAAATCAGCTTGTGTTCTTTTATCGCCTTCTTGAAGAACAAGAGAATGAAACTGTTGATAAAAAAGAGATGTATAATAGATATTAATAATTCGCATGTCAGTTGACCATGTAAAGCAATTTCAGAGGTCAGTTATTTTGCAGGTAATTTTATTTATATTTGATGAAGGCTTTGGGTTGTTTTTTTTTGCTCTATGTTGAAAAAAACTTTAAAATTAGGATAAATTAAAAATGATTTTAAATTTAAAATTTCATCTTCTTGAGAACAATTGCATGTACATCATTTAAAAATATAAATTAGCTCAAATTACTAAAACAATTAATACTCCAAGAACTTCCTAGTCTAAACTTTAAAAACGTTCCATTTGTAAAATTAATAAATCCTAGAAAGTATAAAACTTCATGGTTTTATAACACACGCATTATTTAATTAAATAACCAGTGTTTTTTAACCTAATGTTAATTAAATACTATTTATTCACAGAAAAATCAAATAAAGTCTTAGTTTACTTACGATGTCACGTGGCAATCCACGATCATACGTTTTAGCACACATTTCTTATAAATAATTTTATTTAAAATAACAAAAAGTACGTGAAAATAAGTTAGTTTTTAGGAATAATAAGGCTAAATTATTTCAAGTTATCTTATTACTACGAAAAATATAGATGGAATTAACACTCAGAAGGAGGCATAAGACAGATATGTTTTATATTAAAAAAGTAGAAGAGTTTCCAATTAATGTTTACCTATTGGAGAACTATTCTAAAATAAATTTTCAGATTTTTAAAGAAAGGTTCTTAATTGTTATTAATTAGTCACATTGATTTTCTGAAACTAGATCTCACAACCGATAATCCATTACCAGGACAGTTGTCATATCTTCTTTTTCTTGTAGTTATATAGCCTAGGTTCGTACAAAAGTATAAAGTTCCCTACCACGATAGCACTTGTGGAGGAAAGAAGTTCCATTCAAGTACTCTTTCATGTCGACCTTCTGAATAACAAACGTGACTCTTCTGGGCTGGTTTCCCTACAGAAAGAAGAAAATCTATCTAAGGAAAATAGATGGAAGAATAATTCGGGGATAAAACCCTTCGTCTCGTTTGAGGTTATTTCATTAAATATATGAGCAAGGATTCTCTACGATCACATGAACATAAAACATGACTTTATATAGGAAAATTTCTTAAACAAAAAAAATTATAAAATAATAATAATGAAAAAAATAAATAAACTTAAATTGAAGTTATGAAGTTCGATGAAAGTGATAGTAACCTATAGACCATGAATACTGCTTAATTGTTTTCAGAAACAAAATAATAATTATTGTCGCTTGTACTTGATACGTGGTTGTTCCGAAAAAGATTTAAAAGTGTTGAATCAGATTATTACATTACGAGTTTTTTTTTTCATTCGCTATCATATCGCATAATACATCGTAGTAATAAATTTCATAAATTAAAAGTTATTTGTCAAAATACGCAGTGGTATAAAAAGTGATGTAAAAGAATTGTACAAAGAATTAATTAGCAAAAATAGGTGACTGACAAAACACTAACCACTCCACTTCTACCAATACATTTTAAACAAGGAGATTTACAGATATGTATAATTAATAACCAGATCTAGAATTTTGTAATTTTCATGTTTCATTTTGGCTATCTCTTAGCTCGATTTTTCATCAATAACAAGGGAAGAGACTGAATATGCGACTTTCTATGCATGTTTAAGATGAATTAGGCATGTATATTATGAGGATTTTAAGCCATGAATATATACTTTCAACAAGATCCCTCTATCCCAAACGGATTTTAAAAATGATATTCATAAAGAAAGATAAAAATACTAAGAAACACCGAGGATTTAGTGATATTTTTCCATCCACCTTGCTGATTGGTCTTCAAATCAGCGTTAGCTCTGATATTGGCTTCCTCAGTTAGGAATTCTTGGTAATTTAGATGCGTATGGACCTCTCAACAGCTGAAGTGAAGACGGCATGTTACCCCTTAAGGGGTCTATTCTGGTACCCCCGATTGGGTTGGGAGTTGGATTGGGTTCCGTTGTTAACGTGCGGAACCCAACCCAACCGGGGGTACCAGAATAGACCCCTAAGTCTCGCGCCCGTCATATTGACGTGCATCGATTTATCGAATTTTTAGGTTTTTAAACTAAAATTTAATCATTAATTAGCTTTATAATTTGACATAAAAATTACCTAGAATCCATAAGCGTCTCAAGTATTCTATGCCTTCTTAGAGGAATGAAAACGGCAACCCCTTTCCAAAACAGGAGAGGTCATCTTATTAGATAGCAAAAAAATGCGATCCTTAAGAGGTTAATCCTATAGAGAAGGGTATTCACATGTTGAGATCTATCAGTTTTATTTACGAAGCAGGAGTTTATTTGGGTTTTTATTCCGTTTGGGACGTACCATTTTATTAAATACCTTCTGAAATTTCGTGGAGATTCTATCTCTTACCTGATTTACTTAGAAACAACATTTTCATGATATTTTAGTATAGATTTTTATTTCACGTATCATGCCTTAAAGGGAAAAAATTCTCCTATTTGATTTAAACTAAGCCTCAAAAAGTTTATAACATTTGGAAGATTACTTAAAATTCCATCATTTCTAAGGTACATTCGTACTGTGGTACATTTTGGGTTACGTTGTGACAAAGGAAGTTCATAATAGCCTGTGTAACCCTTTTTCAAGCTTCTTTCATATATGACCAAAAATGTGATTGGATGGTTAGTGAAACACATATTCTGGTGCCTCGAATGCATCATTTTGATCGTTAAAATAGTTGAATTCAGAGTTGTACAGTATGTTGCTCTTGAAGTATAAAAAAGCTTGGGAAAATGCTTCATTGATCAATGAATCATCATGGATAATCTATCAGCTGCTATATCCTACACCCAAATAATCTCGTGAGGCATGCTGGGATCAATTAATGGCTTTTATATACTTTTATTTAACTTCAGTTATTTCATGTCTATAAAGCTTGGATTTTGTCATCGATTTTTCATTCACTTCTTAACGTATTAAAGTTTTTAGATTTTGAGCAATTATGTGGCAATAATCGATGGCAATACACTAATTTAATATTTTCAGAACTTTATTATCGATCAATAGATTAATTTTATTAAATTTTGCTTCCATGCCGGTGTTGCCACCTGGTACTGAAGTTGAAACCAGCGGAAGTGAGCTCCCCTAAACTTTCTCGTATACTCCATAGAAAACGTGTCATTCCTTGCTCTCCCTCAATAAAAATTACAGACGCCACAGAGGTAACGCCACAAGTATCAAGATTTTATGGAACGTTTTGGAATATAAAATTTTATTAAAGATATCACTCACTTACTCGCCACACCTACAACAGGCGTTTCATCTCGAAATCCAATTTTAAGGATTGCCATAATTTCTGCTGCTCTTTTCACGCCTGGTTTGGGTTTGATCACAATTTTCTTTGACCTTCGTAGAAAGCGCCAAAACGAAAGGAAAACTTACTGTAAACAACAGCTTAACCGCAGCTTATTATCGCCAAGCAGCAGTAAACTGCGCCAACATAATAGCAATATGCAATTTGAAAGGTTTTTTTTAACTGATTGAAACCAAAGTTGGACACAAGTCTGCAATCAAGGTTAGAAGACCGCATATCAAATTTCATTTATCTAAGTCATTGCGTGTAGGAGTTATAGCGTTTAGAAGCATGAGATTATACAGACCGACAGAAGTCAGCCCTTTCACGGATTTAGTTCAAAATTTGATACAGATATACATTCCTAATGATAAAACTGTGTACCAAATTTTATCTGTCTAACTATTTTAGTTTTTGAGCTTATGTGTTGACATAAACACGGACAGACAGACTTCCCTCGGTTGTATTTTGTCAAAACTTTGATATAAACCTACAAATTACGTGTAAAGATCACATACCAAATTTCAACACTGTAGCTTTAATAGTTTTTAAATTATCGCGTTCACAGACACACAGACAGACATAATTCCAAAATTGTGTTTTTCGGACTCAGGAAGGTCTAAAACGTGAAGATTCATCAAAATCTCGAGTTCGAATTTTTTGACGATTACAATACTTTCTCTTTGTATACTTCGTTTACGAGAAAGTAAAAAATTGATTTCAAGATTCCATAATATTTATATTCATTAATTATGAATTAAAAGCTAAAAAGTAGAAAATAATTAAAATAAAAATATTCTACATTTCAGCCAACTGATAAAAGGGTTTTTATTAAATATATTTTACATATACGGACGACAGGGTGTTTAAAACAATTATCTAGAACCAATACATTTGTGAAATAACATCAGGATTTGCAGATACGCTGTGATCTGTAAATCTGCAAACTATAGAACTTGCAATTTTAATCTAGGATCGAATGGCGAGGCATTCCACGCACAAGGTTCCCGAAAAACCGACAATGAGAACTTCCGAATCATAATTAACTTCATTTAGGTTAGTTGCGCTTAAATGAAGGTGAAAACTTTGCCATCAAGCTGACACTATTCCATGAAAATATTAACTTTTAACACTTCCCCATAATTTTTTGTGGTGGGTGGGAGGATTTCGACCATGATCCAGGTAGTAAATTGTAAGATGTCTAAATATGGACCATGCCCATCTTCTTATTGCAAAACTGGTAGGTAGCCAAGTTTCAATCGCAAAGTTCGCCCCTGACTTCTGCTACTGACTACTCCAACCACTGAAACTAATTGCTTTTTCAAATGAATTTGCTTTGGCTTCATTTCGATTGTACTGAAAACAATGTCGTGGTGAATGGCAAATTAGAGAAAATAAAGTTAGTATTCCAAGCATTTCAGAAGCCTTCGCCATTACACAGAAATCTCTTTCACGACTTGACAGCAGCTAGCTCTTTATTTGGAATAGAGACAACTGAAATATCAATTTTAAACTCAAGAAAGAAAAGAGGTTCATTTAAAACTTCTTTTATAAGGGTTAGACGCAAGGAAACATTGCTATTGTAATCACATATAATAATCACATATACGAAGATACAGTATTACAATCGACAAAAATTCGATCCCGAAATTTTTATAAATCTTCACATTTTAGATCTCTCTGAATCCAAAAAACACATTTGGGGAAGTCTGCCTACCAGCCTGTCTCTGAACGCGATGACACAAAGACGCAGTAAGTTAGAAAGATTAATTTTGGTGTTTAATTTTTGCAGTAAATTTCTTGGTTATATATGGCCAATTGATCATTATTGTTTAGCACTGTAAATATCGATAACGGGATTTATTTCAGTATACGGAACATAGTTAAATATATCTATCTAGTACATCAACTACCCCTAGAGGATAGTGGTCTCCGCAAAAAAAATTTTTTTTGAGGGCCAGGTCTTATTTACGGTATGTGTTGTGAAGACTTCTACCGTAAAACGGGGTAACTTTGCACCGATTTTCATGACTTCCGACAGAATTTCGAGATTAATTACATGTATTCCGCTAAAAGAAATGCTTTTCTAATTTTTTTCTCATTAAGAGATTATTATAAGAACGCTTTGCAGCAAAATTTGGATCATACAGTGATTTAATAATTAACTATGAGTTTTCGAAATTTTGGTGCAAAGTTACCTCATAGGTGGGGATACTTTGTACTGGTTAATTTTTTTTCAGTGTATTACAAAACAAATTCTCTGGGTGCAATTCTAGATTTATTTATTGAAAACCTGGGTGGACATACACAAGAAAAATAAATTTCATAATTGACTAAATTATAATTAACAATTTTACGTCATTTCTTTCGGTCAAATCAGGATGGCGTTTAGGAAATCCTTTTATCTAATTATTGCCGAGTACGTTATTAATATATCTATCTATTACTGCACCTTCATAGTAAGATAAACGTTTATTATCATTTTAAGATCTATACTTGTTAGATTTATAACCACTTCATGGTGGAAAATGCATGTGTTAAAAGAGTCAGAGTTCTTTGGATCGGATAAAGCAGTTTTTATTTACAGCATGGTCTATCATACATGAAAAGCAGAATCACAGTGAGTATAAATTGAAAGTCACTTATATATATATATATATATATATATAGATTTTCAAGAGGATTGAAAAGATAGAAAAGCAGCCAATGGGGATTCATAATGATACAGTGAAACAGCGAATAGAAAACATTAATACGACAACCAATCAGCTCTATTTAAAAAGGCGTGATGTTTCTAAAACTTAGTGATGTAATGTGCGAATACTCTACTCTAACAATACTATTGACAAGAAAACCGAAGTCACTGAATTGGACGACACATTGCAACGGTCTTTTCCTTCTCATTGGAGAAAACGAGGGGATTTTCATGTTTATTTATATGAATGAAACAAATATATGAATGTAACAAACTGCTCACTTGGGGTACCAAAAAAGGTTTCTGCCCCTTTTAAAATACCCTAAACTTGTGAAATCGCGTTAAATCAAGCTTCTAAGGTCTCTGGAGATAACTCCATATACTTAAGAGTCCCTAACTTCCTTTTATACACCCTGGGCATATCTGAAACTTACGCAAACATTGTTCTTATTATTGTTTAATACAAAAATAATTAAAAACCAACCGGGTTGCTGTTTTTCACAAATGTGCATGATGCAAAGAAACGCTCTTTTTCGATGCAAAGACACCCCCGGTCAGAAAAAAATTAATTACACCTTAACTAGCAAATATAATTGACATTCAAAGTAAAAAATGAAAGACAGGCCTATTATCTTTTATGTTAAAATGCACTTGCCTTCAGAAATGTCTTATTTTCCTCACCAGAGACAGATTTTCCCATTTCTCACCTTACTTCCATGAAAAAAGGCGCACCTTTTTAACAGTTTGGGTTAGTTCCCATTTGTTGCTAAAACTTCTATTTTGCCGTGATGTTCCCAGTGAATCTTTTAATTCTAGAGTTATTTTTATTTTTAAGATTTATTCATAAAAGAAGGAGTTGATTGTGTTTCTTCGAACTTACAGCAGAGATACCGACATTTTTGAGGAACTTGTAACAATGCATGGTCCTACTACAGGATAAGATATTTTTAACTGTGTTCATAAACTTGCGAAAAAATGCAATAAAACAATGCGGAACTGACTTCAGCAAAAAATGGAACTCCTTCAATTATCTGGGAAAACAATGGTTTCGTGGTAATACTTCCAGCAATCCAAAATTCATTGCCCTATTCATAACTATACAATGTTAATCAACTTGGAAATGTGTTGAAACCTACAAAAAAATGATTAGCTTTATATGATCTCGAGACTTTTATATAAATCATCTACACTTCTCAGCTATCTTAAATGAACTGTAAAGCTAGTATTCTAGTTTACCCTAATATACCGAGATACTATGGATATCCAGCTACAAGTCTCTTAAAAAATGTTTGACTCTGAAAGAAAAAAATACATTAGTTTAAAATATGAAAATCAAGACACCAGCCCTTTTTTTATGTATATATGTAGTCCTTCATGGTTTACATAAGAAAACAATTATAGTTTACTAACTGGAAACTGCAGCTAAAATATCTGACAATTTTAAATATATGTGACCAAGTTATAGCATTCAAATGTAATTTAGATCTTTGGGAAAAGCAATTGAAGATTTACCACACGATACAGTGCACAACAAGAACAAATCAAATTTATTTGAAACAACATCATTTGGATAAAAGACTGAAACAATTTACGGTCGTAAACCTGAATTTGAAGCAATGATTGCAAAAGAAGTAAAAATTTGAAGATTTTAAATATTGGACGACACGTTTTCTTTGTTTCTTCGTCTTCTTTTTTCTGTAACACAGAATCGGTTTCTAATCATATGGAAATGGAGATAATCTAGATCTTCTATGGTTTTGATTTGTAAGACAAATTCTGTGAAACTAGGATGCCTGAGTATTACAAATATTTAGCAATCACATCTGTAAATACTCGAAAATTTTCATTATTTCAATGTTTAGGGTACTTATCAGATATGAAAGAAAATAACCCTCCTGTAAGATATTTCCATAATTACTGACAGTCACGTTGGATTAGTTATGATAGTAATCATTATCAACAAGATTTCTTCTGAGGTAAGAAAATTGATAGCAAAGAAGAGGTGTCAGATGTCATAAAGAAAGCATTGATAACACCGTTTTAAGTACCTCTATTGCACTCTTTTCAAGACAAATCTACTTAAGTTCTTTTTCGGTCCTTAAAGCCTTAAAAGTTGTTTCGTGTTAAACTTAGACATCTTAGCTTATGAATTTGGCATGCTTGGATTATATTATCTAATTTCTGTTTTTATTCAGATTAAATATACCTATGTGGGATATTATTTCAATTGCTTTTTCTAATAAAAAATCAATTTTCGAATCTTTGCAGTTGTTGAAAAAGCTTGTGTTTTATAAAAAGGAGTTCTTCGGAAATTTCAAAGTGTTCTAAAAATATCTTTACAGCTTTTCAAAAATATTATGGTTCAGTTGAATTTAACTAGAGATTCACCAGGAAACTTTATGTCTCAGTGTGCTTTACAGAGCATTATCCTATGGGAAAAGCGGTTGATATGTCTAAAGAATTTGCCGTAGATTATTTTTTTCATCGGAGTTTTGTGGTATTTTCTGGCGCATAAACACTTCATGGTTTCCGCGCAACCTTGGCGACGAACTGACGTAGGCTCTGAGAGTAAAATAATAAATAATTACCTGTCTATAAATATGCTGTTGCATGATCTTTCTTTACAGCATCTCTTTCCCGGGCGATTTTCTTTTACTATAAAACTGTCTGTGGCATACTAAAGACAATGCGTTTAGTGAAATAAATGTTTTTTATCCCCAGGGACCATATAATAATGAAATAGTGTTCAGCATGATGTACTCTTCTATTATTATTCGATTACTTATCACTTCTTGAGAAATTCATACCTTCTGTTTCGTTTTCATAAGTAACCCACCTAAATTTAAGCCAAAGTATATTTTGTTACTCTTTAGGAACATGAATATTTTAGCCATTTGTATGTCTGTATTCCGAATGAGAATCATGAGAATTGTTAGTAGTAAAAACAATTGCCAATAATAAAAGTAATTTGACTTTTTCTTCTAAAAGATACTTCCAGTAATAAATCTACTGATAAAACAATGAATCGTCAGAAATAGAAACTTTTCATGATTTACACACATTTTTTCTGTCACTTTAGTCCCTTTTATTGATCAAAAATGATCACTTAACTCATTCTTATTTCTGAAAAGAAGAAGAACATAAATTGCATTAGAAAAGTTTTTTAAAGAATTAGGAAATTTTACTAAGAAAAAACATGCAAAGATTGATTTTTTAAAAAATCTTAAACCATTTTAACTGACATTTCGCAAAATGTACTATTTTGATACACATTTCAGTAGCATATACCAAAATATTATACAATTGGTCAATGTATCTGAGGACTAGATCATTACTAAAACGAAGGTTCTATTCATTTTTCACTGCAGATTGTTTACACTTGACACTTGTGTCTCAAGAGTTATTTTACAGATCAAAACCTTTTTAACGATAAGTGTTTTAGAACTTTTCCATCCTAAGAATTAGAAATGTCCTAAAAATTATTCATTCATTCAGTTAGCCTTTATAAATGGGTACATTAATTTAAATTTATTAATAATTAATTCAAAAATTACATACATTGAATTCTTTTTAATCTTATATAAGTACATGGCATGGTCATAACATCTGTTACATCTAGCAAAACTGAACCAGCAAGGAGAATGCATTATTACATCAATAAGCTCGCTGAAAATCTTTACCTTTTAACACTCAATCTCTTTTTAATTTTTTGATTTCACTGTCTCATCTCAGAATGTCTATAAAATTTTTAGACTGTTATGAAAAAATGCTTTTATTTCCACTAGTCCACTCAGTTTAAAATAAATTGCAAGATTTACGCGGGGCATAAAAGTATTTATAAGTTCGCACCATGGTCCAGTAAGGTCCCATTTTATTTACGTTATTTATTGTTTAATAAATTTCGCTTGTAATCAAAGAATATGACGTCATGATAATATGATTGGTGGCCGGACAAATTCAGACCACAGAAAGGATTAAATTTAGACTTTTGTCATTCCTTTCTACAGAAAATTTGTCCATTTAGAACTACTAATGGCGTGTGGTCTCCGATTAGTGCGCCATTCTAGTTCCTTTCCATATTGAGTAATTTCTAATTTTTGTTAAGTGTTTCAATTTTTGGAGAATCTTTGCTATTTTATACTATAGTTTTTGTTATATTATCTTTTAAAAAAATTTTGTTGAAGCAATTACTTCTTGCTGCTGCGTTTGCGCGCAAAAACGTACATTATTTTCATTATTATTATTGTTTACTTTTCTTTATTTCCTTTTTAATTCAAATTTATATTTTTCTATTATACGTCATGATAAAGCTTGAAATCAATTAAAATCTTGCTCAAAGATCCTAAGAATAAATTATGTCTGTAAAGGGCCTTGGCAATATATTTCAAAGTGACAAAATATTTATTTCAGGATTTATATCCAGACAATAGAATGTTTTTCCAACGGTTATATTTCTTTTCTTCGCATAGCAGTTATTTCCAGAAACTAAACTTCTATTAGTGATATTTTTAAAAACCATGTTTATGCTGAAAGTGAAAAATATACTTAAGACGCCTTAAATACATTGATATGATTGCGAAATCCGTTGCTAAAGACATAGTTTTACTGGATTTCACATTTCTGAAACATTTAATAAAACATTTCACGCCCGGATGATGCAACCTTAATGTAAGAGCTTTGCGCAAGATCACTGACCTAACACCTAATAGGTATTTCTCTCCCATAAAATTCCCTATCAATCCTATCCAAACAATTGACCACCAGTCAAACAAAACCTCATACACCCTCCCCCGTCAAAAAAAACTTGCGGATGAGTGATAGGTTGTCTCGCAGTTCTGAGCGGTCGATATCTTTCTTGTGTTTCATCACTTCTTTGGGTGATGTCAAGTTTACTTCGATGTGGAAGATGAACACATCAACCACACACCTGTTTGCAATCACTTGCCTTTGTTCTTCCAGTGCTCGCGGCATCAACTTCAATTTTAATCAAATCATCAACTGCTTTCATCAAGTGCTGGAAGTCTGTAATTAATTAAAATACGGTTTTTGTGATTAATGGATTAGGTAGTATCTTATTATTAAATGGTATTAATCTGGTCCAGGTGGCTTGAAATGAGATATCCAATTTTAATTTTCGAGATATCCATTAGATATTTTTATCCGCGAGTGAACTATTTGGAGTGAAAACGTGTTCATGACTGCAGAAACATAATTCAATGACTTTTAAAAGTATTTAGCATTGCGCATTTCTTTTCAATTAATAATGATTGGGTTGTTGTGTATAGAACTTTGACAAAGAAAATCCAAGTAGTGTATTCTAGAATGAAGAATTAAATGTACTGCTGTTGATGTTAAAATTTTTATTATGTCTTCGCCCCAAAAAGTCATCTTTGCGGTAATCCTAATATTAAGGTGAGTTACTGTTACTCTTTTTTTATTTCATGAAATGAAACATTTCCTAATTTTTCTTAACGTAATTAGAAATACAGACTAACAAGTCATGCTTGTTCATCTTATTACTTTTCGGTGGTTTTTCATGAGAAAAGTCGATATTTGTGGAGCTATATATGAGTGGATTAGTTATTACTGAAACTGCTTCTATGTTTGTTGAATTTTAATTCACTAATTATTTAAGATAACTTAGCAGTCTCAATACCTTTCTGATTAACAATATTTCGACAGTTAACAAGATAACTTAATTTTTAATGTTCTGAATCAAAACTTTTTAAGTTGAAGGATTAATAAAAATACAAATTGTATTTTGTCAAGCATGATTGTGTCGTTCTAAATCCTACATCTTATTTTTGCTGCATTCTTCATGCAGTCAAACATGTACAAATCATCTCCTCAGTGGTAAAATTGCCGTATATATTAGAAAATATACTAGAAGAAATAAGAACTGGTAATTTATAGTTTAAAAAGTTTTATTTATTTTTCAATGTAGTGTTGTAGCTTTTTTTATAAAAAATAATATGAAATCATATAAAAGGCAGCTTTAATATTCTATGCATATAGTTTACCAAAAATAATTCCAAAAAACTATATAATTTTTTAAACAAAATTAACATTTTAAATTCAGTTTTTTCAGATGATGGTTACAATATAAATCCAAATTCAATAATTGACAATAAATTATGCTCTAATAAAAGTTGCATTTATTGCAATAATTTTATCTGCAATGATGTATTTTGCCTTCAAATAGGGGAGTGAACTGGCTATCACAAGTAATCCTTCCATTCTTTCATAATAACGTTATAGAAGAATCATGTAATTTTCAAAACAAATTGTATATATCTTGTCAAAATTAAAAGGTTAATCTTTGGAATTTATGTAACAAGCCCTTACTACACTTTCGTATATTACAGAATAGTCAAAGTGAGTAACAGTCGAAGGGATTTATGGAGTTAACGTGAGTAATATTGGTATTGCTTAAAATTTAACTGAGCTAACCACTTTAATTGTTGAAAACTCCTTATCCTGGATTGTCTTTTTCAATTATATTTATAGTCTTAATTGTAACAGGGTTCATATGATATGTTCCTTTTCCATAGGTTCTTTTGGCATTTATTTAGTATTTTTAATTGTTAGATTAAAATTAGATATAGTTTAGTTAAAATTGAAGTTTTTGTAGGGGATTATTGAAGTGTTTGTCATTTTCCTTGTGAACATAATGTTATGACATTTTTATCTAAATTAGTTATTATTAAAATTTGATAACTTATACTTCCGCCACATTCTTTAAAGCAAATAATTAAGGAAACCACCTTAATTTTACTCATTTTAAAAAAATTACTAAATTATTGGATTGAGTTTCCTTTCATTGACAGTAATTTAACATTTTTCAACATATATGTACACACATTTTGGATCAATAAAAACATTTCAGAGGAAATTTGGCATCAACAAATTTGTTTCATCCGGAAAGGTGTAAGTTAAAGAAGTAAGTTGAACTGAAGCTTTCGTTCATTTCGAATTAATCTCTCTCTCTCTCTCTCTGAATGAATTTAAATTAAATTCTTGAAATTAAATTAAATTCTTGAGATTAAATTCTTGAAATTAAATTCTTGAAATTAAATTCTTGAAATTAAATAAAAATATTACTTAATTTAAGAGTTCTTAGAAATTTTTATTTCTAATTTTAGTTTCATGAAAGTTTATTTCTATATAAATTCACACTAAATGACCCTTTAAGAAAAACAATCAAGCATTTGGAAAACATTAAAAAGTTTTCTTAAAGCAATAATGTTTGAAACTGCATTTTTTCTGAACTTCTTTTTTTAGAAAAAAGGAAAAACGCTGCAATCTTTCCTGGAATGAGTTCCCCACTGCTGCTAAATTTGAAAAGAAAAACTTATTTCATGTATCTTACTTCTTCACTTGTTAAAGACAAAACATTGTCGTTCCATTGCAACGTGAAAAAATGCAGCCTTGTTTTAAACTGTTGTAAAAACGTTTTCTAATCACAGTGAACACAGTTTTCAAGAGATAAAAAAACAAAGAAACTCCTAATGAAACTTTTAATGAACTGCATAGATTTAAAGAACCGAATATTAAATCACGTGTGTATGCATTTACATTTATACTGTACATAATGATTCATAATTCCACAGATTATAGGCAGCCTTAGTTAGATGCCGATTAATAAGATACAGTAAAATGCTTCAAATTATTTTTTCTTTTAATTTTTAGCAGAAGTTGTGTAATTCTAGGAAAAATGGCAGTTCGTTTTCCTTTTCTAAATAAACACTTGGAAAAATGTTATTTAAAAGATTATTACTTTTAAAAAACTCTTCATATTTTATCTTAATAAATATTACTCACGATATTTTTCATTTACACATTCCTATTTCTACAAAGTAAATGAGTACATAGAACTGCGATTAACCGTCACCGTCGGGACCATGGTTGTGACGGATAACAGAAATCTCTTAATATATATGAAAATTAATGGGATTTCACTGCTGCTTTGGGAAGAAAATGAAAACAAAATCCTTCAAATGTGAAAAATACAGACAAGTTGTATTTAATTTTACAAAACGATCAATATAAACTTCAATACAAAAGAAGTGATGTACATTACATTACAGCACCTGCATCCCCGTGTTTAGAGCCATCTGGCTCCTTTCCGGTTTGGATGGATGGAGGTGAATTTCATTTTTTTAGAAAAGACAAAAATATATAACAGGGAAAACAACAAACAATAATGAAAAAGGAAACATGCACTGGACAAAGAAACAAACATAAGAACAACATAGAAAACAAAACAATACGGAAAAAAATAAAAATACGCAGAGGAAAAAAACGTGCCCAATGATTATTCTCTACAATGAGATTGTTTTCACCACATATGAAGCGCACGAAGAGTCTAAGTCGGGTTCTTGACAAGTTATTCGTGAGAATGTTTTTCAACCACTGTAATTTAAATGACACTGTAGGAGTTTGGAAATGTCCGGAAACCGACATTTTGTGGCATAGTGCATTGGATCCCCTTTTTCTCCGCACGAGCAGTTGTCATATGTTCGAAGGTTAAAGCGATGAAGGTATGAAGGGAAGGGACCGTGTCCTGTAACGAACATTAGCTCTTTTCTATTCCATCCTACTCGCTTATTTGAGATCCTAGGCACTATATTATGTGTACTGCGGTCAGTTTCTCCGTTGTCCCAGTTGTCTTGCAGCAGTGATGTACAGAAATGTATAGTAAAACTGTAAACCTACGTTACTTTTTGCTTTTTAGAGGATGACGGATAACAGAAACTGACGGTTAATCGAGGTTTCATTGTAATTAGCAATGTAGGAAATGAGGTAATTTTATTCACTCACTTTTATTTCTGCGAATGAGTAGTTTACGTTCAAGTCTATTTATACTCTAATATTGCCTCTTGCCTAAGTTTTTGTTCAGCTTTGTTTGAATTTTGAAATTGATTCCATTCAATAGCTAACCTAAATCCTTCACAAAATATATCAAAACAATGTCATAAATAGGCATTTTTGTGATATTGTGAAATTGCCATTTGAGCTTCTTAGAACAATCTAGACTAATCTGCCGTTCTGATTGTAACTTTCATAGTTACATATGATATTATCCTTCATTTCCATTATTCAATTCGCTTTTATTTTTGGGCAATAGACTTTATCATAGTATTTAATCTGACGAGAAGAATTTCTTTTTTCACAATTTCATGGAAATCAATTCTGTCACTTTAACCCTTTATAAGGCCATTTTTCTAATAGTGGTATAATAAAATAACTTAGGATTAGATTAATTTAAGAAAATAAATTCATTTAGCTTATGGGATGACATTATTTTTTGCTAATTATTTTTATTAATTAATAATTAATTACCGAGTCAAGACACTTCGATATGGTTTGAGATCAGAAATTGGAATATACAGGTTTTTGTTTCATCTAAAAATTTGGCGAGAACTTACGCCAACCTTAAAAACTGCGTTGAAAAATTTCTGAATTGGGTGGGAAGTATATTCTCATATTAAATATCCTGTAACTAAAACCGCTTTGACGCTTTTTCAATGAAAATGTCGAATAAAATTTATCTTATGATAATAAAGCGGTTAACGTGCTTAGCTGTGGAAAAAAAACAGTGTGATAGCCAAGAATAATGTTTCATATAATTGTCAAGATATATAATTCTTAATGTCAATAATTTTGAAACGGTTATCCGTACTAAAAAATTGGTGAAATATTAGTATATATCTTGGAATAGCTTCAAAAAGAAAATTTTGATAATTAAATGCCTATTTTTAATCTGGTATTAAATGCATTTATTTTATATTTACAGTTACTTATTCATCCTCGGAAACATGTTGCAGATTCCGAAAAAGCATAATAATGCATAACTTACTTTAAAATATAAATCAGTACTGTGGATGAAGCTTTAGAATCTTCACTGTTTTTATATGCAGGCTTAATATCTTTGAACTGCTTAATGTAATCAGTGAAAACAAAGAAATTGAATTTTTGTCGGTATAAAATAATAGACTTTTTCATCACAATCAATAAAGACAGCAGCTAGGAAAAGAAATTTTCCCCTTTAAATATAAATTATATTTAGACTCACTGTTAATCAATCCATAAATTAACAAATAGTTGAAAATTGTTTTTAATTTTGTGTCGAGGATAAATTTTATTATTATTCATACTCAACAGTTTTTCCTCTGTCAGCATTAACCTGTTGCCGTTTAAAAGTAATTGATAATTGATTTTACAATCAGTGATGAAATGATTCCTTGGTCCTAATTTCTGTTTAGTTCACTGTTTTTATATGCAGGATTAATATTTTAGAACTGCTTAATGTAAACAATTAAAACGAAGAAATCGCATTTTTGTCAGTATAAAATAATATACTTTTTCATCACAATCAATAAAGACAGCAGCCAGGAAATAAATTTTTCCCTTTAAATATAAGTTATCTTTAGACTCACTGTTAATCAATCCATAAATTAACAAATAGTTGAAAATTGCTTTTAATTTTGTGTCGCGGATAAATTTTATTATTATTCATACTCACCCATTTTTTCTCCGTCAGCATTAACCTGATTGCCGTTTTAAAGTAATAGATAATTGATTTTGCAATCAGTGATGAAATGATTCCTTGGTCCTAATTTCTGGTTGGCTCACTAAAGGTAAAATTACCTTCCAGGACTAATTGCAATAATTCCATTAGTCCAAAATAACCGTCTGCCATCAGTCCTTGTTTCCTAATACCGCATTAAGACGACCTACTCTACCGAAAGCAGTAATTCAAATTGCATTACCTTAATATAAATTTAGAGCGGCCAGCTTCTTATTTTCGACGCTGGCGTCTGTTCTTCATTTAATATTTCAGTACATTATAAGAAATTAACTTAAATGTTTGTAGAAGCAGCCAAAATTAAATTAACTTAATAAATCTTTTAGTAATTGCTTTTTGCTTTCAGACTTGATTTCTTTTACGCACTGAGTGTTTATTTTCCTAGTAAAAACACGTACGGTACAATTTTATTTGCAATTTACTTGAATAACGAAAATTTGTTTTGCTACAAATGCTAGGGCAAAAATGTGAATATTCAGAAAATACTTTTTTAGCAAAAAAGAAGTATGCGTTTAAGAGAAACAACGTTACTCTATCATTAAAAGCCTGAAACTGAATTTGTTTTCCTTTACCAGTTTCATGCTTGTTTATTAGGGTGTATCACGAAGAACGATTTTTTGAAATTCAAATTCTAA
>BGPR01032109.1:0-13544 GCA_013235015.1 Araneus ventricosus | reverse complement strand
CTATTAATTATTATATTAATAGCAAAGCCAAAGTAATCTCTATTAATGTAGAATTAAATTTAAAATTTATAGAAAATTAGAAGTGTCCCTCATTATTAAAAGCCATAATATAAAGTATATATAGTAATTCAAAGCAATTTTCCAAGATACAAACGTCTGTAACTTTTTTTGTAAAGACGAAAGGAAGAACATTTTAAAACACACTACAGAAGGGAGTTTTAAGTTTGTTTTGCATTAGTAATAATTACCTTATATGACTTCCCACGGTTACATGGAGAATATCCATATGAAACTTTCCTACCGCCACGAGAGAAACCCCAGACACCAGACATGCCGTTGGTGGTCGCTATGGAAACGGGATATTCCACTGCATTTTTGGGGGTGAAGAAGATGGCTTTATTTCATTTGACGCAGAGAGAAGAGGAGGAATTCTCATTTCGCTTTGTACTTCGGTCGAAAACGAATTCCTCGTCTAATAGAGTGCGCTTGGTTTGCCAAATATTGTGGTTGATTTTATACCCGCTTATGTGTTCAGGGGTTTTCTCGTGGCGGTAGGACAGTAGTCCATTTCAAGCCAGATATTGTGAAGCGTGATACTGAATGTGGTTATCGAAATCTTCTGAAATTGCATATTGGATATTTATTTCTTTGAAATTTGTCCTAAACCAGAAATTAAAGGCTCCTTGTATACAACTGTGCAGTAATGAAGGTAGACTTTGAGAGAAACCTCACATGAATTACCGCATGAATGTTGTCCTTGTGATCAAGGGAAGTGATAAAGGATAGTTTATTACGTATCCACTTTTAGTTTAGTTTAGTTATTTTAACGTCGCGTTTTGAAGCAAAGCGAAGGCTATTTTCGGATGGACCTCATAGTTTTGAACCGCGGACAACAATTAAGTTTTATAAAATGTATTATTCCATCTATGGATTGCGGATTTTAATGCTGTTGTGTTTTTGATTGGGGTAATAAGGGGAGTTGGAAGCCTAAGTCCGTTAACACTAACCCTGTTACTTCGATGTAAATTTTCTCAAATTGTACTATAGATTCATGTTTCAAATTTTTTATACAAGTCAAGTAGATATTTTTCATTATACTAAAATGATATTTTAAATTCAAAAATTTATTTTTTTGCAATTTTTTTTCTGTTAAAACAAAAAATGTTAAATTGGCCACTTCGATGTGCCTTTTCTCAAAATCTGTTACAGATACATGTTTCAAATTTTTTACAGAAGAAAAGTGCACCTTTCTGATTATACTGAAATGTGCTTTTGGTTAATTTTTAATTTTTTATAAATTTAAAAATATTTAAGTTGACAGTGAAATTTTACTCTATTTTGACACAAAAATATTGTAAAAAATAAAGTTATGAAATTTTTTAAAAAATTTCAGTATAATGAGAAAGATGTACTTTACTTGTATAAAAAATTTCAAACATGAATCTATAACAAATTTTGAGAGAAAGGTACATCGTAGTAACAGGGTTTGGGTTAGCGGACTTAGGGTTCCAACTGCCCATAAGACATTATGAATGATAAAAGGCAAATTCATTATTGAATATAAAAATTCGTTGTATTAAAATTTTTATATTGCATAACATAAAAATATCTGGATGTTAGAATTCTTAAGAACATTCAAATGAGAAATTATTATTATTATTGCAAAGATTTTATAACTGAAAATTTATTACACTCCTTACCGAAAAGTGCGATTCATAGTGTCAACAACTAATGGTTCTGGTGCGATTTGAATATGCTTCAGACTGAATAGAGAAAAAAAATTAACTTATTCGCTGAATCCTTGTTTTTTAAATAAGATTGTTATTGGGAAACATCTTGAACAGATATAACTGCTTTTATATAGGGGGGTTGTTGCTATAATAGTGTTTAACTCTTTAATACCGACTTTTTTCTTCTAGCTCCTTTACAACCGAGCAATTTTGGGTGGCTAAAACATGAATTGGACTCTCCCAAGATGGATGATCATTTATCCCACCCCCTGATGTAACCTTCCCTTAAGGCGCAAGGAAATGGGCTATGCTTGGCAAGGATAATTAGACCCCCCTACCGCGCATTATCTCCTAAGCGATCTCAGAAATCCCCTCCCCTCTAAATAAGCCAGCTGCCTCAGATAGGCCTTCGCCGTCGTTAAGGGAAATTTCTAAACCGCCCCGGACTGCCTCGCTCGGTTTGAGAGGGTTAAGTCTTTTTATTATTTATTCATTACTGATATTTTTTATTTTCAATTCTGTTCATTTCTGGAAATTGTTTTGTAAATTTTGCTTCTCAATAAAGTGGTTCGGGCTTTTGGTTGTGGAGGCGTTGGCTCTAGATGTGGTTTTCATGCTTTATCCGCCTTATGACCATTTAAAATCGATGAGATGACTCCAGCAGTCATAGGTATCGGGGTTGAGGGTGGCATTAGGTCAAATGAAGAGGTCGACGCCTGAGTTCGCACACCCCTCTCCAAACTCCCTCACCACATGTGCGGGAGGACGTTTGGCCACCTACGTATGCAACAGGCCCACATGCACAGCAGAATTTCGATGCTATCAGGTTTCGAACAGGAGACTTCCGCTCTCGAGTGTAAGCATATTTAATATTTATGCCTGACAAAAGCATGACTACAACTTATTTATTGTTATAACAGTGTATGATATCAGATGAGTGGCAACAGTCAGAAGTTGACTCATTTTGAATTTGATTTTAAAATAAGAGACGAGGGAGAGTACGGTTAAACGATGTTACGTTGTACGCAGATACGAAGTGTAATAGTTGTGTTTTAGTGTTCTAATAAATGTTTGTATAGTTTTAGAAGAAGTCTTATGAATGTCAGTCGAGAAGCCAACACCAGGCCGAGACCTTACCACTAGGCAACACGACACTTATTATGTGCCGAAAAGAAATTTAAAGCTTCCTTCTGTACTGTATTCAAATTAATCCTCCTATTGTTTTTTGCGAGACAGTAGTGGCTCTTTGTAATGGATGCAATTATTTTGAATATCCCTGTATAATAAAAGTAAAATATCGTATGAATAATTTAATTTTTCGTAAGATTTAAATATATCCTTTTTTAATTTTAAACATGCAGTACTGTTAGTTCCTTTAACACTAGACGTCGTTCCCCCCCAAAAAAATAATCTAAGATTTTTTCTTCATAGCATTTTTTATAAGCTTATCAAATGTTATTCATTGTGAAGACAGGATTTTTTGTAGGGACACCGGACATCATAATTAACTCTCAAGGACAGATACTTGTGTACAAAAGTTCAGCACAATTCTTAAGGTGCGAATTTAGATTCAATATGGATAGAATGGTTCGCAATCTCCTGAATTAGCAAAACATCGCTAGCTTTTTTACTTCGCTTATCTTTAGCGGCATATCTAAATATTTTGAGAAAAATGGTACCAAGCATCGCAGAGAAAAAGTCAATTCCCATATAAGTTATTTAAAAGATTCATCGAGAAAATTTCACTACATCAAATTAAAATATTTTTTTCGAACTCACTTCGTTAGAAATAAGATGTAATTCAAAATAACTTCGCGATAAATAATACAATATGGCACAACTATTTATTCAAGCGAAAAGATTTCGTTGTTATGCAGATCAGACGATTTATAAGGCAGGCGAAATTATCTTGGCGAGAAGCGTCTGCTAATTCCATTTAGGCTTAATAATTACAAAGGAATTTTGAAAGTTCTTAAAATTGCCGACTGCTGCTCGTAAGGTATAAAAGAATTTATTTAGGTAGTGATTGAGTTTAAATATAAATTTAAAACTAAAAGACAGCCAAAGATTATAAAAATATATAACAGTTATTTATCGTAATGCGGATAACGATGAAAATCGATAAGCGATCTGTGTTTATTTACAACTCTTATGTCATAATCTTAATGTTGCCACTCACTCTTTTATTACCAATTAAATTGACAATAATAATAATTATATATAATTAAAATAACTACTTTATTATGGCATTAAAATAAATAGATATAAAATATACACACCGTTTTCTACCGTCGTAAACACGTAACAAATTACAGACAAATGGAAAATGCTAGAGTTAAAACGTAGACTTCGCAAGGTCAAAAATGTTTCAGATATGGCAAAAAATATACAAAATACAAATACAAATACAAAATACAAATACAAATACAAATACAAATACAAATACAAATGCAAAATACAAATACAAAATACAAATACAAAATACAAATACAAAATACAAATACAAAATACAAATAAAAAATACAAACACAAAATACAAATGCAAAATACAAACATAA
This sequence comes from Araneus ventricosus, assembly GCA_013235015.1. Classification (NCBI taxonomy): domain Eukaryota; kingdom Metazoa; phylum Arthropoda; class Arachnida; order Araneae; family Araneidae; genus Araneus; species Araneus ventricosus. The sequence continues at coordinate 9,256 of BGPR01032109.1, read as the reverse complement.
AACAAAACAAAACATACAAATACAAAATACGGGAAGGGCTTTCTTAGAGTCGATGAATTATGTCAATAATGGAATCGCCCTTCATTCAATGTTATTGAAAAAAAATCATCATTTCTTCTTGTCAATTTTATTAATCGCAATCCTTGAAAGTCTTTCCAAAAAAAATTTATATCCTCTCAAAAAATTAAAAAAAAATATTTAAAACCAATGAATTCAACTTCGAAATTTTATGAGCTTACACATGTTGGATAGGATTAATATTAAGCTTCTTATGCCCTTTACTTTTAATTTATTCCTCACGCAATTTCTTTTAAGCGAATTACATGAATTAAACTTTTGTCGTCTCGTTAGGTCAGAAAGTTTTATGTTTTATTTCTAGATGCTAAATAAGAATTTATGAGATTTTCTGTTCATTCCTTAATGCGGGTTTCCCCATTAGGGTTCGAATAGAAAACCCATTAGGCCCATTTAAACCCATTATTTAACGCAGTCAATATTTTATGTTTAATTACGATCTATATTTTGGTTCATAAAACAAAAACTAAATAGCGACCTAATAGTAAATAGCGACCTAATAGCGAAACTAAATAGCGACGATGAAAAAAGGACCAGATAGTACAGATTGATATCTGGATAACACAGGTACTTTTGTGGAAAATACTCATTTATATCAATTTTCTAACTAGTAATTTATGCAAAGAAAGTAAAAACCTCGAAGATAATGTATTATTATATATCTTTGGTTCAAGAAAATATTTACATTTTATTTAATGAATCAAAAATTCCTTATTTTTGATACCAAAGTTACAGTTATTAAAAATAAAGAAGTTGGAATGATGTTGACGACTAAAAGTCAATTTAAAAATTGGACTTGCGTTTTGAGTTCTATTAGTTTAACGCAATAACTTTTTGTGGGGAAAGAAGAATAACTTTTCTATTTTTTTCTGTTCTAAGAATTGTGTGTAGCTTTACGCAACCACAACTAAAAAATAAAAAGTGTAACTGATAGAATCGAAAACTCTGGGCATTTAATCATAGAATGGAAAAAATGTTATTGACAGTAATTCCACTTTAAGAATATTTTCAGTGAGATTTTAGATTTCGGTGTCCTACAGGATTATTTAAAAATAATGTTTGACATCTTTATAATTGAGTCCAAAAACCAAACTTTATATATTTTGACATAAGTTATTTCGACCAAAAAAATTACAGTGAAACAAAAATTAAATTCTATTCAAATGCAATGGTTGCTTTCCTAATTAATACTACTAATTAGTCAATTCGCTAATAGAATCAGTTTACCCTTTGTATTACCCTCCTTATCCGCAACTATTGATCCTTATTTTGGCGAATTTTATTAATACTGATAAGTTAGAACATAGCTCTAGTATTAGAAAATAAAAAAAGACATGAATGCTGCACTTCATTTACTGCAATTATTCAGATTAAAATCAGATTCATTTCGTTTCAGATATTTCTGAAACAGGAGTTCATATCTTTGAAGCACTAACCTGGCATTTGTAATAAATTTGTTTAACAGAAACTATTCTTTTGAAGAACATAGTGTTTTCAATCATCAAGTTGTATAAAATGTATTATTCCCTGTGTGGATTGCGGATTTGAATGCTGTTATCTTTTTGAATGTGGTGATAAGTCTTTGTGAATGATAAAAGACAAATTCATTATTGAATGCAAAATTCCATTGCATTAAAAATGTATATTGCATAGAGTAAAAATATCTGGGTGTTAAAATTGATAAGAACATTCAATGAAAAAGGATTATTATTGAAAGGATTTTATAACTGAAAATTGGTTGAAATGGATTTTATGTAATATTCAATTTGAAAGAAACTGTAATATTAATTATGGAGTTTTTGTGTTGGGAATTAATTTTTTTGTCTCTAATAAGAAATTTATTACAAACTAGATACAATTTTTGAGGTTCAACTTGCATATATTCATTTATCATGTTTAATATTTTTGAAAGAAATACCTCCACATTTCAGATAAAAAATAAGAAATAAGATTAGGCTTAATTGCATGGAAAATTCTGTCCTAAGCAAATGAGGATATGATTTTTAATGCTCTAGATAACATTACCACATGAAACCCATTGCAATACATTTATTTTTCGACTTTTTACATTCACTTTTATTTTGCAGATAAATATTTAACGGAGAATATCTCAGGCATTTTATTAATAAAAGTCCATGTCCGCAATGTTTGTGTCAATGTACAACAGAAGCACAAGATGTATACGGATATAGATTTGAACTTTATAATCAGATAAATATTTCATCAAAGGTTCCTTCTCTCAAAGCAAAATCTGACACTTAATGCCCATCTCTAACTTTAATGACTTTATTCGGAGAAGGTTTTCGCAGTGCGAGAAGTTAAGCCTTATTTCGTAGTCAAAGGATATTAAATCCTTCTTGGAAACCAGAGAACCTCCGTTAACAGCTGAGTACCGAGATTTAACTTCGCAGAAATCTGGAATTTGGAAGAAAGGACTTTGTCTCCGACTCTGAATTATGAGAAAGATCTCATTTTACACTTTGTAAATGTGTTGTGTATTTAGTAAAGCTATGAGGCGACATATTTTAATGACAAAATTGTTCAGAAAATTAGTAATAACATTGGGATTTTATAGTATTGTGGTCGAATAAATAATATTTTTGATGAAAATAGGGCCCAAGGATTTATACTTATTACAGCCATCTAAAGGATTAATGCATGACAGTTGAGGAACTTAAATTGGAGAAAGAATTTAATTAGCCTTGCTGTGCTATTAATAATTTTAATCTTCAAAATTTAGTAGAATGACGTGCAAGCAACGAATCAGTCACTGTGGTCATGTTGGCTGCTAGAAGTTTTCCCGTTTTTTCTCAAAGCAAAACACAAATGTGACCAAGTTTAACTCTCTGGACCCGGTTAGACAGTATCTCAAAAAATGAAGTAAATTTTCGTTCACGAAAACAGAATGAAATCCTTCCTTTCTTTACAGAAATTCGAAGAGGACGACACCCAGGTTTGGGCGAGCAATTATCAATAAGGAAAGGAACCACTTTTCTCCCCTTAAAATTCACTCAGGCGCCTGAAAAACCGCCTGAGTCCGGCCTCTGTCGAATGGGAGGGTTTGAGGCGGAATAGGGCTCATAGAGTTAACCTGAATATACTCGAGGAAGGCTACCATCGCCATTTAAGGGATCTAAGTCTACCATTTATCTCAAGCGCTACATGCAGGTTCCAAGATTGTCCTGATAAAAAAATGCAACACTTCTCCATCTTCATGAGTTTTTAAATTAAGAATTGGACTAGTTCTGCTAGTAAGCAGGCATAAACTCAATTCTTCAGCCTTTTGAATGCCCAAACCATTTTTATTCACTGGATAACTGACAGTAATCAGGACCAGATTTCTCATAGGACAAACCTAGGCTGTTACCTAGGGCGCAGCCGTCGGGGCGTACATACAAAAGAAGTAAGAGCCAAATATTTACAAATTATCGTCTTTCTTGGCCTTGCAATTCTTTGCATTGAAAGAGATTTAATAATATCTATCTACTTCAATTGCCTTCAAGCCTATTCACGGTCAAAAGGGAGAACGAAGCAGTTCTGGTAGGTATTTCAATCGATTTCTAGAAATTCGAGGGAGTATTCTTGTAGGCGTTATTGTGATGTTATTTCAAAAGTAGTGTAATATTCGTAACGAATGAAAATATATACGTATATTTGTAGACTTATTAAAATATTTAAGGAAAAGAAATTAATTAGATACAAAAATCGTTTGGTCATAAAAGAAATTAATTTAAAAATATCGTTTGGCTTTAAAAGAAATTAATTAAAATATCGTTTGTCATTAATCCTTCTTTAAAGGTTATAAAAATAGTGTGACAACGATATATTTGTCTTTTGCTAACGTTGCCTAGCAACGGAGAATAATAAGAGGATTCCTTAAAATTCGATGTAAGTCAGTGATGTAAGTGTATGTGTTTGTTTCGCATGTTTGGCTGAGGAAGACGTCCAATAAATATATTATTTTTGACAAAGAAGGCTCCCCATTTCTTCATGATATGCTGAAATACATCACGGTAGTGTAATAGTGAATTAGATTTTAATGTGGTTCAAAGATTATGAAAAATGTATTAAGTGCTTATAATGTTTCAAAAATAAACTATTGTATATTAAATTCTAAATTATATATTAACTTTTTTAAGATGGAGCGCAGAATAAGCTTTGACCTAGAGAGTAGAAATGTGTAAATCCGTCAAGTATTGAATATGAAATTGTACAAAATCAAATATTTGCAAGTCCAATTGTTCCATTTGATTTCAACACCGGAGAGTTCCACAGAAACAAAATAATTACAGCTTTTTCGTTGCAAAAGGAATGAAAATTCTTGACTTCATTCATTAATATAGCATGGTGATATTTATTCAGATAACACATAAATCATTATCATCATTATATTAACACATTCGCCGACAGAAGAAAGAAAAGAAAAAGAAAAATGAAAATGCCTAACGAACCAGTTAGCTATAATTTTAAAGTGCATAGTTTTTCAGAACAATCAAAGCTATATAAAATTGAAAGCAAGGTAACGTGGCGTATAAATTTGAATTTTTTAATTTGTTTAAAATTTAATTTGTTTTAAGTTGCACTTCTTTCAGCAAGCTTTATAACGTAAATAAACATTACTGAAACTAAAAATCCTGAAACGATACTTACAAACAAATACGGAGGGAAACGGGCAGATGTTAAAATTTCGGTCCTGGAATTGGAAGATTACAGGTCCCAAGATTGATTCCATCTAATATCCACTGTGTATGTGTTGCGGGTGCGCGTTAAATCTGCTGCCCTTTGTTGAAAACCTCACATTGGTGTCTGGTTGAAGCGTGGAGAGTAGGGTATTTGCTCAGTCGTCCTCACATTCAAATGCTCAAAATTACTGATCAAAGCTCATAAAGTATCGAAACAGAACACAAATGAAGCGTATTAAGTCATATCAGTAATTTAATAATAAAGGAGATTTTTTGAAAAAATATTTGGTTCAGGATGTAGTTTTTAAAAAAAATTACATTCCTAATTTTCATATGTTGTCAACAAAGTCAGAACGACGAGCAATACATTTTACGACCCAAAATATCCGAGCAATCCAAAACAATCGATTTAAATAATCGTATTTGCAATGGACTCAGTTGGCTGTTTGTTAATTTAAATGATTTGTAATTCGAGTCACTGCTAATCAATTGATTCTTACTGTATACTCTGTTTCAACGTTTCATTCACTTTAGTTAATTAATTCTTAGAATAAAATGGAGTCAATGTAGGTTGTCTTGAGTAAGATAATAGATCACTTGCGTAAGTCAATATTTACGCACTCTTAAAATTTAATCATCAAAGTAAAAGTTGTTCAAGAGCAGCAATTTATGTTCTAGGTTTTCTCAAATCATTTACTTCATTTTTTCATGTAATTGAGAGAAGTAAAAATATTTTTAGTCTTATATTTGACTTTGCTTCCTTCATGTTTGTAAGGATGGAATATTTTAATCACTTTTTCACTTACTTTTTTGTACTATAAGTTTCGAAATATATGGAGCTGAGTGCCCCGATGACATTCCAATTTTGCAATATTTACAGAACTTAATAATCGATTAAGCGATTAATTTTAATTCCAAATTAGTGGCACTTCTTCGTAATGAGAAAACTGATAACAGGATCCCATAATATTTATAGCAATGTATTATAAAATAAAACAAAGACTAAAAAGTAGAAAAATGAAAATAAATAAATTTTAAAAACACACTTTTATTAATGTACTAAAACGTTGAAGCTAGCTTTTTAGTATCAAAATCTTGATGTGGGAACAAAAGCATAAATAAACAAAGCATAATGTTCCTTAAAAAATGCACTAATCAAATCGGAATTTTATTGAAATTAATAATGTTTTAATTTTAATCAATATTTAGTAATTTGATTAATATTATTTAGACATAGTACTGTTTTCATTGCCTAGCCCTTTTATCGTTTTGTTCATTTTAGAAAAAAATTGGCCAAAAATAAATTTTTTTATAAAAAAAAAATTTCTTTTCACTTTTTATTAAAATAATAAAAGCGAATTTTTAAAAATCTTTTATTTTAAATATTTCTTTCATTAACTCTTTCAAAAACTGTTTAATTATCTTAACATTTCTTCTTCAGTAGCAGCACAATAAAGAATAAACTCGACGACATGTGATATTAAGAGTATTTAAATTTTAATAACAGAAAATGAGAGTTAAAAAGTTGCAAAACTTCTTCAGATAAAGCAAGTATTGAAAATGCCGCTCGAAAAATCCAGATCGGTTATGCTGATTTAGACAAATTAGTGCTAAAAGAAATGTTCTAAATGATCGCAAAAGCCCCTATTTTTTACATTAAGAAATAGGAACTTCCTGGGGGTTATCTTTCTCCCATAAATGATAATAATCAGTAAACGTTTTTTTCTCTACCAGACGATTTCCTGCTTTCACCAATAATGTTGCGGAAATTCCTCTTCGGAACTAGTAAAACTACCTTGTGTTTTCCTCGGGACTTAATCCAGTGAACTTCCACTTCGAAATAAGCAGTAATTAATCACACGATATCTTATGGATCTCTTATGTGATTCTGTGGATATATAATGAAATTCTGTCTTTTTGATTGGTCGCTATGGATGAACGATTCAATTATCTGTGTCAGAGCCGATTTTTTCAAGTAGAACGTGATGGTTGATTAAAAGCTTCTAATTGTTTTCAGATGAGAGATAATTTTAGCTGCTGTATATGATTGAGCAACTTTATCTGTCTCTCTCTCTCTATATATATATATAAGAGCAATATTTTTTGGGAATGTAGGGGAAAGGGGGGACAAAACCTGGTATCTAAGGTTCTATGGCCTGTTGGAGCTAAAATATACGATATAGATCTTATTTACATTTTATTAAAATATTCATTGTTTATCGGAGTACAATATCTTTCCTCAAAACTAACAGTTTCATGGCTTTTTCTATCAATGATGCTTTTATAAAAAATGTCAAACAACCCGGTTTTACCCTACTAGCCGAATAAAACCGGGTACACATGTGAACGTTTTGGGAAATTAGGAAAACTCGATTTTCAGTATGAATGTTGCAACCGTTTTTATTTTAAATGAAAATTTAAGAATATTAATTACAAAATTCACTTGTAAAGCAGTTGTCTTCTTCCTCCGCTCTACTGCAGCTTTCGTGGGCGCAGCTAAGGCAGTTTTTACATTTGATTAACCATTCTTCTTTATTTAAAATAGAAAAACCATCAATGAAATATAAACAATTAAAATCTGATGTGTTTCTATCGTCTTATTTGGAGGAATCTTTAGTAACTTCTCCTAACCTTCTTCAATATTTATGATTACTTTTTAATATAGTACATTAAAATTGCCCTGGACTAAAACTAATTTATCAGTGTGGTGTTCTGTTGATGAACCCTGGCGACACTATGAGGGATTTTCAATTACGTCATTGGTATTAAAAAATGCCTCAGTTGATTTTGTCTTCTTCAGACTGAATATAATTTGACTCAAGTTGAACTATAAATGTGCAAGAATGAAACGAATTTATTAGTACCTAGTCATATCGATGGTTCCTTATGACACTGCGAGAAATTTTCATTCAGGCAATTACCATTCAAAATGACTTAATGAATTCTATTTTCTTCAAAAGGTGAAACACAAGTTGAACAAAAAATGTTAAAGAATGAAAAGAATTTATTGGTACCCAGTCATTTCGATGGTTCCTTTTGACACTGCGAGACATTTTTATTCAGGCAATTACCACCAAAAATGGCTAAATGAATTCTATTTCCTTCAAAAGGTGAAACACAATTTGACTCAAGTTGAACTAAAAATGTTCAAGAATGAAATGAATTTATCAGTACCTAGTCATTTAGATGGTTCCTTTCGACACTGCGAGAAATTTTCATTCAAGCAATTACCATTCAAAATGGTTCAATGAATTGTATTTTCTTAAAGACTGAATATAATTTGACTCAAGTTGAACTACAAATGTTCAAGTATAAAACAAATTTATCAGTTCCTAGTCATTTCGATGGTTTCTTTTGACACTGCGAGACATTTTTATTCAGGCAATTACCATCAAAAATGGCTAAATGGATTCTATTTCCTTCAAAAGGTGAAACACAATTTGACTCAATTTGAACTAAAAATGTTCAAGAATGAAATGGATTTATCAGTACCTAGTCATTTCAATGGTTCCTTTCGACACGGCGAGAAATTTTCATTCAGGCAATTACCATTAAAAATGGCTCAATTAATTATATTTTTTTCGAAAGTTGTAACAACAATTTGACTCAAGTTGAATTAAAAATGTTCAAGATTGAAACGAATTTAAGGGTACCTAGTCATTTCGATGGTTCCTTTTAACACAGCGAGAAAGTTTCATTTAGGCAATTACTATTAAAAATGGCTCAATGAATTATATTTTCTTCCAAAGGTTAAACACAATTTCATTCAAGCTGCATTAAAAATGTCCTGGAATGAAGCGGATTTATTTGTATATCATTCTGTTGATGCATATTTTCAGTGTTATGAGGAATTTTTAAGCTTAACATTATTGGTACAAAATATCTCAGCGATTTATGTTCTCGTTTTCAGAAATGGAGTAAATAATTTGATTAAATTATGTTAAAAATATCCTGGAATAAAAGTAATTTATTAGCACTTTTCCTCTATTTATTCATCCTGTCAACACTATGAAACAATTTCAAGCATAAAATTATCGTTATAAAATAGCTCAGTATAGATTATTGTGTTTTTAAAAGACTAGGAAATGGTTTGACTCGAGTATCTATAAAAGAAACTGAATAATAACCAGTTACTGATTTTTATTTTCGAGATTTTACTCTAAAAATAAATTATAATAAATATTTGAATTACTTCTTACACGATAAAAAAGCACTTTTGCTGTTTATTGCAGGTCAATTGAAATGCCATGAGCCTAGCAAATGCGAACGGATATCACCCGTCGGACTGTTGATGACTCTGGTGGTTTAACTTTTGAATCCCGAGGGGACTTTTTCTTCTAAGCCCTTCAAAACCGGGAGTTTTTGGAAAGAAGCGACATGAATTGGACTCTACCAACTTCAGTAGTCATTTACCCAACCACCCCACCGCTTCTATAACCTTCCCTTAAGGCACAGGGAAATGGGATGTGGTTGGCAAGGATAATTGGACCCCTCCTACC
>BGPR01032108.1:6071-17673 GCA_013235015.1 Araneus ventricosus | reverse complement strand
AAATTTAGAAATTTCATTCAAAAATATAAATTTAACATAACCAAAAACATTTAGCTGCAGTTCAAACTATGGGTCTATAATGTTTTCCCTTCATAATGCAAGACTTAAATTTAGCTTGTATTTACACACAAAAAATTGTGGGCACATGTGAACAATAATTTTTCTCAGGATGTTCCATGTACATTTAGTTATTTGAGCAGATGTCTCACGAAAGTTAAACTATCCTCTTGCAACAGCAGATGAAATGTTGCGCCTTTTGGAACTGTTTTTGCTTCATCTTGCATGTGTTCCCCCTGCTGCAAAACGCGTGTTGTTGGCGGATTCCCAACAAAAGCATCAACCGTAAACATCACGCGAATGAAAGCTACATCAAAAGAAGGGATAAGTGTGAAGTAACTGGGAAGCAAGAACGGTATAATATCACTGTAGACTTAACTAAATTATCTAGATAAATTTAACTGATTGGGTGAAATTTTAGCTCTATATTAATTGCGAGTATAAAACATTTCACCATTTTCTGATAAACCTTTTTTTTTTCAAAAAAATTGTGCTGGTGTTTTTATGGCTCGTATTATATTAATGTTCTCAGATTATTTATTTTAGGGCTATGAAAACACAACCACTTTACTGTTAAAATCTAATGAAATGAAAATTCTGACGTGTTTAGAAAACTAAACTAGGTTGACAACGTAAATTTTGGCTCTCTGTAAAAGTCGATGTTAAAAGCCAATAATATTTTTTTAAAAAAAATTCTATTTATAAAAGAAGACTAAAATAAATAGAATAACAAGAATGAAGATTGACCAAAACTGGAAATGTCAATGGAATCAATTTTTACTCAAGAGATTCAAAACAAATGCGTGGCGCCATTTTAATTTTAGAATTCATTGCTCATCTGTCGAGAGGAAGGCAACATGCTGTTATTGGTTACAGAACACGCGTATCTACGCTTATCAAACGTATGTTACATGGCTCGACATGACGCTAGATTTCACAAAAAATAATTTCGCTCTACAATATTTTAAAAGTATTTTCAGCAAAAGCTCAGCATTTGATGTGAATATTTATTCAGGTAAACAGCCACTATGTTTCAGTTACGGAGTACCGTCTTGAGAAATTAATCTCGTACCTTCCCATCAGAATTTGGCAAGGTGACCAATCATCTTCCTTTAGGGAGGACAGTCCTTCTTTCGTAAGTTCTGTCATCCCTCGAAAAGTGTTCTCCTTTTTGATATTTGAAGACTTATCTGTATAAATCTCCGTATCCAATTGATGCCGATTTGATCCGTTGTACTCATTTAAATAATAATTAATAGGCATGTACGCTTAATAACATTACTAAATATAATTATAAATGATACAAACAATACATTTGTAACATTTTATATCGTTAAATATGTTACAAATGTTTTTAGTATTCTATTTTTTTAGTATTAGTTCTGTCATCCCTCGAAAAGAGTCTTCCTTTTCGATATTTGAAGACTTATCTGTAAATCTCCGTATCCAATTGATGCCGATTTGATCCGTTGTACTCATTTAAATAATAATTAATAGGCATGTACGCTTAATAACATTACTAAATATAATTATAAATGATACAAACATTACATTTGTAACATTTTGTATCGTTAAATATGTTACAAATGTTTTTAGTATTGTTACTTCCGTTATGCAATTAGTTAATGACGGACCATCTGGCGCTGCTTCTTTTTATGTTTTATTTTACATCACACAAACACCACACAACACACTTTTTACAGTCTTTACAGTGCACGGAATACTTTTTGTCTTTTTTTAATACTTAATTTGTGGGTTACCACGTCATTTATGAATTACAGCTAACTCATTTCTGCCAAATACACGAGCGTCACTTACCGGTTGGGCGCATGCGCAACATCCCATTCTACTTTTCAAGTGGCACGCATGCGCCAACAAGTATGCATGGTGTATTCTGTATTACTAGGAGATTACATACCCTACTCGCTCTGCTCGAAGATCACATCACGCGAAGATCACTACGTCATCCCAGCTCGCTGTATAGTTAGGGGTGTCTGCTAGTAATACGAAATTAAAAATACATTAATTACTAAAAGTAAATTTAAATTATTTGAATAGCAGGAAGTTATAACTAAATTCTTTTTAAAAAACTAAAACTAAACTTTCAATTACTAAAAACTAAATAATCAAATTATAAAATTAAAATTTCATCTTTATACCATATACACTCGGACCTCTATTTAACGAAGTTGCTAAATCCCGAAAAAAAGTTCGTTACATGGAAAATTCGTTAAATAGAGATTCACCTTTTAAAATACTTTCAACTACACAAAACAGATTTTAAATTCATAAACACTAAAAATTATTTAAAAAGTAATTAATCACACCGTTATTTTGTAAATTAATATCTATTTGTTAACTATTATATCTTACCCATCAAAAAGAAATCTGCAAGGAAAACAAGAATAAAACAAAACATTGTCCGAGAATACACTGTATTTTCAATTTTAGAAAAATAATTTTATATTAAAATTAATGAATTTTAATGACATTATCGCATTTTTTATAACAAGTAATTTTAAACATACATTACCACATACGTCCTTAAATTTAATTACTGATAAAGTCTGTTAATTTTGTCTGAGTTTTTTGTTTGAAAAAGTGTTTTCTCTCATAAAACGTCTCGCATCTTTGCAATGCACCAAAACCCCCTTCAGGCGTATTTTCTTCAAACTGTGCGTCGGATTATTTCAAATGATTTTAGCATTTCATCTTACGAAGGTTTGTTGATTTCTGCATCATGATCATTTCCATCTTCATCGCAATTCATTGCTGTATTGTTTTTATTTTTCACACTGTCCAAAATATCCAATTCAGACTGGTAAAACCAATTCAAGACCATTGACCATCATAAAATATGTTAAAGGAAAGAATAACTTTGAAATGTTCGGAAATATTTTGAGAAATAGAGAGAAAAAAATATTGGATCACATGAAAAAGTTCGCTAAATAGAGAATGCACTTCGCTATTTGGAGGTTATTTTACGAAGAAATTCGCAAAATGTTCTTGGTTTCAAGGAAAAGTTCGCAAAATAGAGGTTCGTTAAATAGAGGTCCGACTGTATATGTAAATGTTAGAAAGAAACTTGAATGCTAAAATGTATGATAAGATGTTTACAAATAAAAATTATTTTCATCAATCAGAAATCAGGCACTTAAAACTTCTTGGTATACACAATTGAATGTTTTTTCAGCAGTTTCATTAGCCCTAACTTCATTCCAACAAACTTCTAAATATCCACACTTCTCAATAAATTGTTGCTCAGAAAAGCTTTGCCACATGTATGCACACTCTATGCAATAATTATTTAGCTAAGAAAGATGTAACTTTTCTCTCTGGGTAGATATTTATGTGTTAAAACCTCAGAAAATTTCGAACGATGAGTTAACCCATTTCACAAACTTTTTGCTTAAAAAGGACACTTTGAACTGACAAATGGCTTTAAATATGTTCAGATTCACTATTCAAAATTATAACCCATAATAATCATTTACTTTTTCCTTTATAAAATTTACAAAATAGCCTTTTTTCAAAATTTCTAAAATTCTTGCTTTTCATACCAAAATTTTAAACATGCTTTTTTTCCCCACTGAAATAATGATAAAAAAATCTTCGCTACATGGATAAAAGAACAGAGTCCTGTCATAGTCAACTATGTTCTTGTAGCTCGGAAACTTCGTTCCGTACACAAAAACGCTTTACTCTATTTTGTACATTCCGATTAGATTGTCTTAGGAAAGATTCCTCAACAGTTTCAGTTGTTCAACAGTTTTCTTTTTCGACGATTTCGATTTATAATTGAATCTGCCCGACTTAAACTCATTTTGAAAAATTTCGTTGTTTCTGATCAAATCAAACTACGCCGAATCGAATGTAAACAAAACAAACTTCCGAGCTGTTGCCAAACGGTGATTAAGAAATTCGACACTTTTTTGGCGCCACGTAAGAGAATTATAAATATAGATTGTTGCAATGACTAAAATGCTGCTTTTATTTATGACACTTTTTCTTGCAATTTATTTGTGTCCTTTTCATTGTAAAAATGTTGGTCACTTTAGAATTTGGAATACTTAATTTTTTTTATAGTTTACTGAAAAATGAAAAATGTATTGGTCGATTTTAGGTGAGCAAATTGCACTCTATAGTTTAATTAAAATTGAATATTTTGTAATTTTTAAAGAAAATTTGAAATTTTAAAATTTATTGAAATAGTTAATATATTTGTAGGGATTAGGGGGTCTTTTATTTTAGGCTATTATAAATGGGATTTTTTATTAATTTCAGTAAATTTCTCGGATGAAAACGCATTTCGCTTATTGTAGCTTATTCATGGTAATAATTTCGAAAAATTTAATCGACTCTACTTGTGATTCTTCGTCTTTTAAAGGCCGGGAAATGACCAAATACTTGATTCAGCAGTATCTAGCCTTCACTGCTCACACACACACACATTTTCAAAGAAGATGCATTCAAGAAAAGAATTTAAAAAGTGTGTGTCGTAAACAAATACATAAAAAATATAGATATAAATAAAAATAGTAAAGATAATATCATCAGAATGTAACAATGCAATAAAATTGATGCAGTAATATAATAAAGATAGGAGTTGACTTTTTCAATGAAGTCGTGTTTTAAACTGCTACTGCGTTACCAGGGCAGGCCCGAACAAAAGCGGGGCCTGGTGCAAAGTTGATTTGCGGGGCCTTGAAACTGATTTAGTAAAACAAAATATTTTATTGCATTAGGATTGTTTTCACGGATGTCATACGGTGGAATTTGAGTTTCGCGATTTTGATTTTTCAATAACTGTTAATTATATATTTCGTCTGTTTGTTGGAGATTTTCGGTTTTTTTAAATTCTGTAAGGGAGTTCCTCCCGTTTTCAGCAATTTTCTTTCTTTTTCTATGTTTTTCTTAAATTTATCAGATCCACACATGTATTTCCTTACGGCATCTCTGTCTCTGGTCATATTCCGAAACTGTCCAAAAATAATATACAAAAATTTAAGATCGATTTTTTAGTAGTATGATTACAACAAACAACAATGAAATATATTATTACGAAATTTTCAGTAATATATAATATTAAACATTTGTCTTCCCTTTAAATACGAATATTTTATTTATTTCTCCACCAAACCTACGATGTACTATCATCTGTTACAACGCAAGCATAATAAAACACATTGTTTTTACTTTTCTCACACTGTTTTGGCTATATAGTGAGATTCAAAGGCCCCAACCTTGCCTTTGATCGGTCGACGTGAAATGTGCACATATCGCGTTATTATATTCAAATGCATGTATATTCGGATTAAAATAAAAAAATTAGAATGCATTTTTAATTTTCAAAATCAATCAGCTGCGCGGGGCCTAGTGCGGCCGCACCGTTTGCACCGCCCTCCGGCCTGCCCTGTGCGTTGCTCATCAGAGCTGAAAATTAAACCTTATCTCCCGAAAACATCTTTAAAGAGGATTACAATATTAACAAACCAGTATTCTGCTTTCAGGAAATGTGGCAAATATTTTGTACAAACATAGCTCAAAACGCAAATTTATCAAACATAAATCGATGTAAACAAAAAATTTCTAGAAAATTCGCGGCATAAATTCGGAGGAGCAATAAGCAGTGTCTTTGAGGTTTCTACTCTTGTGCAAACAGCAGCTGTTTATGCCGTTTCCTGGAAGCGAAAGAAACACACGGTTCTGTTTTCAGAACTTCTTTCATTGACGCTTCAATAAATGATGGATTCTAGTAAACTTGAATTCGTTATTAACTTAAAACAAAATAACTTGAGTGTTTCAGCTAAATACGGTAATTTTAGCAATTCGTCGAAGTATATAATATTCTAGAATTTATATACCATTTTTGTGTATCGGTTTATTATTTTTACTTTCTCGTATACGAAGTATACAAAGAGAAAGTATTGTAATCGTCAAAAAATTCGAACTCGAGATTTTGACGAATCTCCACGTTTTAGACCTCTCTGATTCCGAAAAACACAATTTTGGAATTATGTCTGTCTGTGTGTGTGTCTGTGAACACGATAACTCGAAAACTATTAGAGCTACGGGGATGAAATTTGGTATGTGGTCTTTAAACATAATTTGTAGGTTTCTATCAAATTTTGGACAAAATCCGTCAACGGGAAGTCTGTCTGTCTGTATGTTCGGGGTCATGCGAACGCTATAACTCAAAAACTTGAAAAGCCAGATGGATAAAATTTTATACACAGTTTTATCGTCATGAATGTAGGTACGTATAAAATTTTGGGCCAAATCCGTCAAAGGGTTGACTGTCTGTCGGTCTGTATAATCGCATACTTGTTCAGTTTTGTCAGTACTCCCTGCGCATGCCTACTAGTGGCAATGCCTGTGCAAGGAAGGGACGCTCCGAAACTTGGCAGTTTGCCAAAAACAAATTCTGGAGTGATTTTGTAAGGAAGCAAACATTTAGGGAGTCTCGCCAGGTCCTGTTGCGCAAAAGAATGAGCAGGGGATTTGAATTTGTTTTGATCCTTCACAAACCACGCGTGGTTGCAACTTTGGTTTACTTGCGACGGAAGTTTATTTGACGCCTTTTATTATTCTAGTTTTCTCTACATGTGTTAGGAGTATACGAGAAAGTTTAGGGGAGACCACTCCCGCTGGTTTAAATATGGCGTATGATTCTGAGGTAATGAGGAAATATTTCCGATTTCCTATGAAACAGTTAAATAACTTTAATTTTTTAATCCTTAAGGCCCAGAGTTGTCTTTAAGCAACATACCCAATTTTGTGTTCTAAAATCTTGAGAATAAGACTAAAGCTCTAATGCCTGTTGTTGCCTATAAGATGCATTCTGAAATTTTTTATTAAATCAATTTACTACATATAGATGCCAACCTGAGAGCTGATAAAAATAAATTGAGGTTTTTCACTCGAGGCTGCATCTTTTTAGCTTTGTTTGTGCGCTTGAGAATATCATATTTTATTGTACAATGTTGAAGGAAATTCTTATCCGTATTATTATTTATTAAAATTCATCTGTGTTTGACATTATGGAATTTTAAAGTATTTCTGCTAGGTTTTTTTATTCAAGAAATGAAAGTCAAAAAACATTTTTAAATCAACTTTTTAAAAATTGGGCTTTTAAGGGTTAAATAGCTTTAATTTTTTAAAATATTTTATGAGAAGGAAACCTGTTACGCTGAAGCATTAAAAAAAATTATTTTAAAAAATATATACATAGGGATTTGCATTTAATGCGAATTATTAAATACAGTAAAACTCCGTTTATACGTTTCTCATTTATACGTCGTTTCATCACAGCGCCGACTCATTTATAACCATTGTAATGAGAAAATTCTTCCTTTATATATACGACGCAAAGATATGGTTATACATCGTTACCCCATTTTTTTAAAAAATGGATAGCGTTATTTGCAGGTACTGTACCTGCGCATAAAACGTAATTTGCAGATACAGTACCTGCGGATAAAACGTTATTTGCAGGTTCAGTACCTGCGGATGAAACGTTATTTGCAGGTTCAGTACCTGCGCATAAAACGTAATTTGCAGATACAGTACCTGCGCATAAAACGTAATTTGCAGATATAGTACCTGCGGATAAAACGTTATTTGCAGGTTCAGTACCTGCGGATGAAACGTTATTTGCAGGTTCAGTACCTGCGGATGAAACGTTATTTGCAGGTTCAGTACCTGCGGATGAAACGTTGTTTGCAGGTTCAGTACCTGCGGATGAAACGTTATTTAACCGGACAATGCGCCAAAGTCCGGTTCTTGCCGGATTATCCTAATTAAGTAGCATCGGGCGCGCTCAGTACTTGGGAGGGCGATCGCCTGAGGAACAAACACTGCGTGCTGTTGGTTTCCTTTTTGAATTTTTAACACATCGAGTTTGTTAGTTATACCAGATCAAGTTTAATTAGTTCAACGGGTAGCGTATCTGCAGACAAAATGTAAATTACTCCTTAAGAATTAATAAAGATTTGTCGCGAATTTTTTCTCTAATCTTAATAATATAGAAAAAAATTTTAAAATATAATCCTAGGCATTATTTCTCATTGCTTGACTTGCATTCAAATCGTTTCCTCATTTCTACAAATATTTAATAGTTTGTTTTTAATCCATTGTTAAAAACTGAAGTAGAGAGATGCTGTTTATTAATTTATTGTTATTTATCGAATTCTACCTATATTTGGATAAAGGGATTAGAAGGTACTGTAACTTTGGATAAAACATTATTTATTAGGCAGTGTACATTTTGTCCAATTTATTTTTCTTCTATAGGAGTAATTGAAGAGACCTCGAAGCAAATATTCATACATTTTTCAATTTAAATCCCATGCAAGCATTGAGCAGCGGAAAGGGAATAAGAATATAGTTATTTAAAATATGTTTGAAAATTAACAAGGTTTATAAAAAAAGAGCAAAATAAAATAAAATATTGAATTTATAGACATCGGTTTTAAACATAATTAGTGAAAATTCAAATTCTTAAACAAATTGTTTAAGTAGTTGCGAGTATAAGAAGTTGCTCTCAACGTGCCGCCCAGATTCGAACCCATGACCCTTCGTTTAGCAGTGAAGCGCATTACAACCATGCCACTCAGTCGTAATGTGCGGGATCATTTCGTTTCTTTCTTTAGCCTCTCACCGTTTGTTAAAATTTCTAACGACGGCTAATTCTGCATTTTTCTAAACGTAGATTTGCATTTTGTAAATAGTATTATAGCAGATTCAAACTATTGACTTTGGGGTTTCCGTCAACTGCAAAGGGAGTATTTGACTGCACGCTCACCAAAGAATTCCAGCTGATTTAAGACTCCAGTTCGAGGAGACAATCTTCTTCTTTGCACCTTCAGTCATTAAAGCTTGAAGATAGATGATTTCCATTTATTGCACAAGTTTGTACAGGTATCACTAATCTTAGTAATGTATAAACATGTTCTAATCTTCTTCTTATCCTCTGGTATCGCGTGCCCCACACGAACCTCTCTAGAACCGAATTTGTTATGCACTGTGCCACAAATTCGGATCTACAGGGTAGATGTAGAGCACAAAAACTTGAAAGTTGTCTTCTCTGTATGCTTCACTATTTACATGCAATGACACGCAAATCCATCTTTAACATCATAGCTTAGAGAATTTACTCTCCAGTAATTCACATTCTTCATTCTACTTTGTTTCAGATTAATCTTCAATGAGTAAATAGTAGAAAGGGTAATGATTAAACTACGTGCATCAATAAGTTTTTTTTAAAAAAATTATAAACAATAACATTAAATTCTTCTAAACAGGGCAAGAGTAACTCTTACATTAAAACCGAATAAAAATTTGTTAAAATCTCGATGATAAGCATAATAATTCTTCTAATATTGTTTTATATACTTTTTTCATTCTAGAAGTCTAAATTTACAGAAAACATACCAAATGTTTCATGATAACACCCATCTTAGTTCTTAAAAACGGATGTTTATTATAGCAGATTCAAACTATTGACTTTGGGGTTTCCGTCAACTGCAAAGGGAATATTTGACTGCACGCTCACCAAAGAATTCCACCTCAAGAAGCCTGCAGAGCAAAATAAGAAGATATGGTTTTAAAATTTAATGCAGAATAAAATGGCAATAAATAAATTAACGAAAGCATATACTATTAGTAATAATATTTGTGATTTCACTAAAGAGCCCGGAGTGAAATTGCTTTTAAACGATTTTAAGATATCTTTGATCTTTTACCTCAACACCACTGATTAAGAAAATTTTTAGTGGGTTGCCCCTGTGCTCTACCCTAAGTTTTTAGTACTTTATTCACGTAGTTAATTTTAACTGATTATATTGTCTTTAGGTTAATCCTGGACTAATTAAAATGCTTTAGTGTCCTACATTTTATTGAGTATTCACCCTTGGGGAATCCCAATTGGTAACCCTGTTGTTACCCTTCTTATTTTTAAAATTTGATCATTTTGTTGTTGTATTTTTATTGTTTGACTGACGTGTACTTAGATGGATTTTATTGTTTTCTGGACTGCTGATGCTCTTTTGTGCGATTTTTAATGATATTTTACAAAAAATTTTATTGACTCCTCCTTTTTACTGGTGTGTTGTGCTGAGCTTGTGCTTGTGTTTTGCTCATTTGGATGCATACTGGGGGCTCCTCCTTTTGAGTGTTTTGAATATTTTTAATGTTGGTTCCAAATTTGGTGATAAAATCAAACAAAATTCAATTAATTTATGGTCCTCTCCAAGTGTAATATCGATTCAGTGGCGTACTTTTCATTTATTAATTTTTTTTCTTGTGAGTACGTTTTAGGTTACCTTATTTATTTTGTTGATGTCCCTTTTTTGCAATGTTTGCAACGTTCTGTGCTGTGTTTGTGATGATTTTGTGTGTGTCATGTCACCTTGATATTCTTGTATTGCTTTTATATTTCACCACCGGTCTGCTAAAGGTCTTACACCCTTTCGGGTAGGCCGGACCGGTGTGGGTTTTAAAAAAAACAGCAAAGGGAAGTTTAAAATTTCGTAAGGCGTCTTTCCGGTCTTTGGATTCATCAGGATCGGAAATTTGGTTTTTATTGATAATTTGCCATGAGGTTTAATTTTTTAACTGAAAAAAACTCAGTAAATATATTTTCTCTACTAAAGTCAATCAAATGAATTAGAAATCAGCTCTTAAAACCAAATTAAATGTGAGAAAAAAACGTTGCAAGTCTTCGATGAGATACTGAAAATTCTCACAATGTAGCATTTATATTTCTTTTAATAATCCCATAAACACAAAAAGAACGTTTCAAATTTCTACAGAAGCGTATTGAATTTGACAAAACTTGCAAGTAATCCGTAAGTACAGTAAACCTGCAAATAACGTTTTATCCGTAGGTACAATGTACCTGCAAATAACGTTTTAATTCGCAGGTACAGTACGTGCAAATAATCGCTTCCTTTTAATAATAATCCTCCCCACCACCACCACCACCATCCGCCTATGTGAAGAAGTTTTTATCGATAATGTTAAGGGCTTAAGGTAGCTTAAGAGTCAAAAGACACGGATTCATAACATTTGTAGGATTTATTTGTGATTTTCCATTTTTGCAATAGTATTAGTTCAAAGCCAAACAAATGGAAGCAGTACTCTCACTTTTTCGCATTAACTTTTAAGGACAGCTAGAAATTACACTCTACAATAATCAACTATTCAAGTGATACAGTAATTAAATAGCAAGTATTCACTTGGGGAAACAAAATTCTGTAACTTTTTTAATTCCTTATACTTTCTTGTTTCCGCCATTATCAACTTGATTTCGCGTACCCCCAACTAGTCCTTCGCGTACTCCCAGGCGTACGCGTACCACAGGTTGGGAACCTCTGACGTAGCGGTACGCTTGCGGCCTTCTTCTAAGGGTTAAGGGGGAAACTTTTTCTGGAAAGGAAGGGGGAGGGGGCTAACATGATGAAGTTATTCCACCTTATTTTAAAGGCCAATGAATCCCTTTGAAAATCTTCGGACTAAGAAGTTATTCCACCTTCTTTTAAAGATC
>BGPR01032107.1:0-17673 GCA_013235015.1 Araneus ventricosus | reverse complement strand
TTTTTTGACCAAGTGTTGTCAGAAAGTCGTATTATCAGAAATATAAAATGGCTTGTTGGTACTGAGTGAAATTTTCACTAGCAGTGGAATATCAGGAAAAAACACGGCCCACACCTACCTAAACCTCTATGAAAGTGCCGGAAGTAGACATTGGGAGAAACTGCCCGATACAAAATGTCTTCCTTGGTAAACTCCATTCAGTAATAACTGGGTTTCAAGATGTTGCTTAGTTCCGTCAGGAATTCGTTTTAAAGAAAAATTCGGAGGTCTGTTTTGGGTTTAATGCAAAACGTGACTGCAAGCATCGTATGACAGCTATACCTTCCCAGGCAAATCAGCTTGTGTTCTTTTATCGCCTTCTTGAAGAACAAGAGAATGAAACTGTTGATAAAAAAGAGATGTATAATAGATATTAATAATTCGCATGTCAGTTGACCATGTAAAGCAATTTCAGAGGTCAGTTATTTTGCAGGTAATTTTATTTATATTTGATGAAGGCTTTGGGTTGTTTTTTTTTGCTCTATGTTGAAAAAAACTTTAAAATTAGGATAAATTAAAAATGATTTTAAATTTAAAATTTCATCTTCTTGAGAACAATTGCATGTACATCATTTAAAAATATAAATTAGCTCAAATTACTAAAACAATTAATACTCCAAGAACTTCCTAGTCTAAACTTTAAAAACGTTCCATTTGTAAAATTAATAAATCCTAGAAAGTATAAAACTTCATGGTTTTATAACACACGCATTATTTAATTAAATAACCAGTGTTTTTTAACCTAATGTTAATTAAATACTATTTATTCACAGAAAAATCAAATAAAGTCTTAGTTTACTTACGATGTCACGTGGCAATCCACGATCATACGTTTTAGCACACATTTCTTATAAATAATTTTATTTAAAATAACAAAAAGTACGTGAAAATAAGTTAGTTTTTAGGAATAATAAGGCTAAATTATTTCAAGTTATCTTATTACTACGAAAAATATAGATGGAATTAACACTCAGAAGGAGGCATAAGACAGATATGTTTTATATTAAAAAAGTAGAAGAGTTTCCAATTAATGTTTACCTATTGGAGAACTATTCTAAAATAAATTTTCAGATTTTTAAAGAAAGGTTCTTAATTGTTATTAATTAGTCACATTGATTTTCTGAAACTAGATCTCACAACCGATAATCCATTACCAGGACAGTTGTCATATCTTCTTTTTCTTGTAGTTATATAGCCTAGGTTCGTACAAAAGTATAAAGTTCCCTACCACGATAGCACTTGTGGAGGAAAGAAGTTCCATTCAAGTACTCTTTCATGTCGACCTTCTGAATAACAAACGTGACTCTTCTGGGCTGGTTTCCCTACAGAAAGAAGAAAATCTATCTAAGGAAAATAGATGGAAGAATAATTCGGGGATAAAACCCTTCGTCTCGTTTGAGGTTATTTCATTAAATATATGAGCAAGGATTCTCTACGATCACATGAACATAAAACATGACTTTATATAGGAAAATTTCTTAAACAAAAAAAATTATAAAATAATAATAATGAAAAAAATAAATAAACTTAAATTGAAGTTATGAAGTTCGATGAAAGTGATAGTAACCTATAGACCATGAATACTGCTTAATTGTTTTCAGAAACAAAATAATAATTATTGTCGCTTGTACTTGATACGTGGTTGTTCCGAAAAAGATTTAAAAGTGTTGAATCAGATTATTACATTACGAGTTTTTTTTTTCATTCGCTATCATATCGCATAATACATCGTAGTAATAAATTTCATAAATTAAAAGTTATTTGTCAAAATACGCAGTGGTATAAAAAGTGATGTAAAAGAATTGTACAAAGAATTAATTAGCAAAAATAGGTGACTGACAAAACACTAACCACTCCACTTCTACCAATACATTTTAAACAAGGAGATTTACAGATATGTATAATTAATAACCAGATCTAGAATTTTGTAATTTTCATGTTTCATTTTGGCTATCTCTTAGCTCGATTTTTCATCAATAACAAGGGAAGAGACTGAATATGCGACTTTCTATGCATGTTTAAGATGAATTAGGCATGTATATTATGAGGATTTTAAGCCATGAATATATACTTTCAACAAGATCCCTCTATCCCAAACGGATTTTAAAAATGATATTCATAAAGAAAGATAAAAATACTAAGAAACACCGAGGATTTAGTGATATTTTTCCATCCACCTTGCTGATTGGTCTTCAAATCAGCGTTAGCTCTGATATTGGCTTCCTCAGTTAGGAATTCTTGGTAATTTAGATGCGTATGGACCTCTCAACAGCTGAAGTGAAGACGGCATGTTACCCCTTAAGGGGTCTATTCTGGTACCCCCGATTGGGTTGGGAGTTGGATTGGGTTCCGTTGTTAACGTGCGGAACCCAACCCAACCGGGGGTACCAGAATAGACCCCTAAGTCTCGCGCCCGTCATATTGACGTGCATCGATTTATCGAATTTTTAGGTTTTTAAACTAAAATTTAATCATTAATTAGCTTTATAATTTGACATAAAAATTACCTAGAATCCATAAGCGTCTCAAGTATTCTATGCCTTCTTAGAGGAATGAAAACGGCAACCCCTTTCCAAAACAGGAGAGGTCATCTTATTAGATAGCAAAAAAATGCGATCCTTAAGAGGTTAATCCTATAGAGAAGGGTATTCACATGTTGAGATCTATCAGTTTTATTTACGAAGCAGGAGTTTATTTGGGTTTTTATTCCGTTTGGGACGTACCATTTTATTAAATACCTTCTGAAATTTCGTGGAGATTCTATCTCTTACCTGATTTACTTAGAAACAACATTTTCATGATATTTTAGTATAGATTTTTATTTCACGTATCATGCCTTAAAGGGAAAAAATTCTCCTATTTGATTTAAACTAAGCCTCAAAAAGTTTATAACATTTGGAAGATTACTTAAAATTCCATCATTTCTAAGGTACATTCGTACTGTGGTACATTTTGGGTTACGTTGTGACAAAGGAAGTTCATAATAGCCTGTGTAACCCTTTTTCAAGCTTCTTTCATATATGACCAAAAATGTGATTGGATGGTTAGTGAAACACATATTCTGGTGCCTCGAATGCATCATTTTGATCGTTAAAATAGTTGAATTCAGAGTTGTACAGTATGTTGCTCTTGAAGTATAAAAAAGCTTGGGAAAATGCTTCATTGATCAATGAATCATCATGGATAATCTATCAGCTGCTATATCCTACACCCAAATAATCTCGTGAGGCATGCTGGGATCAATTAATGGCTTTTATATACTTTTATTTAACTTCAGTTATTTCATGTCTATAAAGCTTGGATTTTGTCATCGATTTTTCATTCACTTCTTAACGTATTAAAGTTTTTAGATTTTGAGCAATTATGTGGCAATAATCGATGGCAATACACTAATTTAATATTTTCAGAACTTTATTATCGATCAATAGATTAATTTTATTAAATTTTGCTTCCATGCCGGTGTTGCCACCTGGTACTGAAGTTGAAACCAGCGGAAGTGAGCTCCCCTAAACTTTCTCGTATACTCCATAGAAAACGTGTCATTCCTTGCTCTCCCTCAATAAAAATTACAGACGCCACAGAGGTAACGCCACAAGTATCAAGATTTTATGGAACGTTTTGGAATATAAAATTTTATTAAAGATATCACTCACTTACTCGCCACACCTACAACAGGCGTTTCATCTCGAAATCCAATTTTAAGGATTGCCATAATTTCTGCTGCTCTTTTCACGCCTGGTTTGGGTTTGATCACAATTTTCTTTGACCTTCGTAGAAAGCGCCAAAACGAAAGGAAAACTTACTGTAAACAACAGCTTAACCGCAGCTTATTATCGCCAAGCAGCAGTAAACTGCGCCAACATAATAGCAATATGCAATTTGAAAGGTTTTTTTTAACTGATTGAAACCAAAGTTGGACACAAGTCTGCAATCAAGGTTAGAAGACCGCATATCAAATTTCATTTATCTAAGTCATTGCGTGTAGGAGTTATAGCGTTTAGAAGCATGAGATTATACAGACCGACAGAAGTCAGCCCTTTCACGGATTTAGTTCAAAATTTGATACAGATATACATTCCTAATGATAAAACTGTGTACCAAATTTTATCTGTCTAACTATTTTAGTTTTTGAGCTTATGTGTTGACATAAACACGGACAGACAGACTTCCCTCGGTTGTATTTTGTCAAAACTTTGATATAAACCTACAAATTACGTGTAAAGATCACATACCAAATTTCAACACTGTAGCTTTAATAGTTTTTAAATTATCGCGTTCACAGACACACAGACAGACATAATTCCAAAATTGTGTTTTTCGGACTCAGGAAGGTCTAAAACGTGAAGATTCATCAAAATCTCGAGTTCGAATTTTTTGACGATTACAATACTTTCTCTTTGTATACTTCGTTTACGAGAAAGTAAAAAATTGATTTCAAGATTCCATAATATTTATATTCATTAATTATGAATTAAAAGCTAAAAAGTAGAAAATAATTAAAATAAAAATATTCTACATTTCAGCCAACTGATAAAAGGGTTTTTATTAAATATATTTTACATATACGGACGACAGGGTGTTTAAAACAATTATCTAGAACCAATACATTTGTGAAATAACATCAGGATTTGCAGATACGCTGTGATCTGTAAATCTGCAAACTATAGAACTTGCAATTTTAATCTAGGATCGAATGGCGAGGCATTCCACGCACAAGGTTCCCGAAAAACCGACAATGAGAACTTCCGAATCATAATTAACTTCATTTAGGTTAGTTGCGCTTAAATGAAGGTGAAAACTTTGCCATCAAGCTGACACTATTCCATGAAAATATTAACTTTTAACACTTCCCCATAATTTTTTGTGGTGGGTGGGAGGATTTCGACCATGATCCAGGTAGTAAATTGTAAGATGTCTAAATATGGACCATGCCCATCTTCTTATTGCAAAACTGGTAGGTAGCCAAGTTTCAATCGCAAAGTTCGCCCCTGACTTCTGCTACTGACTACTCCAACCACTGAAACTAATTGCTTTTTCAAATGAATTTGCTTTGGCTTCATTTCGATTGTACTGAAAACAATGTCGTGGTGAATGGCAAATTAGAGAAAATAAAGTTAGTATTCCAAGCATTTCAGAAGCCTTCGCCATTACACAGAAATCTCTTTCACGACTTGACAGCAGCCTAGCTCTTTATTTGGAATAGAGACAACTGAAATATCAATTTTAAACTCAAGAAAGAAAAGAGGTTCATTTAAAACTTCTTTTATAAGGGTTAGACGCAAGGAAACATTGCTATTGTAATCACGTATAATAATCACATATACGAAGATACAGTATTACAATCGTCAAAAATTCGATCCCGAAATTTTTATAAATCTTCACATTTTAGATCTCTCTGAATCCAAAAAACACATTTGGGGAAGTCTGCCTACCAGCCTGTCTCTGAACGCGATGACACAAAGACGCAGTAAGTTAGAAAGATTAATTTTGGTGTTTAATTTTTGCAGTAAATTTCTTGGTTATATATGGCCAATTGATCATTATTGTTTAGCACTGTAAATATCGATAACGGGATTTATTTCAGTATACGGAACATAGTTAAATATATCTATCTAGTACATCAACTACCCCTAGAGGATAGTGGTCTCCGCAAAAAAAATTTTTTTTGAGGGCCAGGTCTTATTTACGGTATGTGTTGTGAAGACTTCTACCGTAAAACGGGGTAACTTTGCACCGATTTTCATGACTTCCGACAGAATTTCGAGATTAATTACATGTATTCCGCTAAAAGAAATGCTTTTCTAATTTTTTTCTCATTAAGAGATTATTATAAGAACGCTTTGCAGCAAAATTTGGATCATACAGTGATTTAATAATTAACTATGAGTTTTCGAAATTTTGGTGCAAAGTTACCTCATAGGTGGGGATACTTTGTACTGGTTAATTTTTTTTCAGTGTATTACAAAACAAATTCTCTGGGTGCAATTCTAGATTTATTTATTGAAAACCTGGGTGGACATACACAAGAAAAATAAATTTCATAATTGACTAAATTATAATTAACAATTTTACGTCATTTCTTTCGGTCAAATCAGGATGGCGTTTAGGAAATCCTTTTATCTAATTATTGCCGAGTACGTTATTAATATATCTATCTATTACTGCACCTTCATAGTAAGATAAACGTTTATTATCATTTTAAGATCTATACTTGTTAGATTTATAACCACTTCATGGTGGAAAATGCATGTGTTAAAAGAGTCAGAGTTCTTTGGATCGGATAAAGCAGTTTTTATTTACAGCATGGTCTATCATACATGAAAAGCAGAATCACAGTGAGTATAAATTGAAAGTCACTTATATATATATATATATATATATATAGATTTTCAAGAGGATTGAAAAGATAGAAAAGCAGCCAATGGGGATTCATAATGATACAGTGAAACAGCGAATAGAAAACATTAATACGACAACCAATCAGCTCTATTTAAAAAGGCGTGATGTTTCTAAAACTTAGTGATGTAATGTGCGAATACTCTACTCTAACAATACTATTGACAAGAAAACCGAAGTCACTGAATTGGACGACACATTGCAACGGTCTTTTCCTTCTCATTGGAGAAAACGAGGGGATTTTCATGTTTATTTATATGAATGAAACAAATATATGAATGTAACAAACTGCTCACTTGGGGTACCAAAAAAGGTTTCTGCCCCTTTTAAAATACCCTAAACTTGTGAAATCGCGTTAAATCAAGCTTCTAAGGTCT
This sequence comes from Araneus ventricosus, assembly GCA_013235015.1. Lineage (NCBI taxonomy): Eukaryota > Metazoa > Arthropoda > Arachnida > Araneae > Araneidae > Araneus > Araneus ventricosus. The sequence continues at coordinate 10,861 of BGPR01032107.1, read as the reverse complement.
CTGGAGATAACTCCATATACTTAAGAGTCCCTAACTTCCTTTTATACACCCTGGGCATATCTGAAACTTACGCAAACATTGTTCTTATTATTGTTTAATACAAAAATAATTAAAAACCAACCGGGTTGCTGTTTTTCACAAATGTGCATGATGCAAAGAAACGCTCTTTTTCGATGCAAAGACACCCCCGGTCAGAAAAAAATAATTACACCTTAACTAGCAAATATAATTGACATTCAAAGTAAAAAATGAAAGACAGGCCTATTATCTTTTATGTTAAAATGCACTTGCCTTCAGAAATGTCTTATTTTCCTCACCAGAGACAGATTTTCCCATTTCTCACCTTACTTCCATGAAAAAAGGCGCACCTTTTTAACAGTTTGGGTTAGTTCCCATTTGTTGCTAAAACTTCTATTTTGCCGTGATGTTCCCAGTGAATCTTTTAATTCTAGAGTTATTTTTATTTTTAAGATTTATTCATAAAAGAAGGAGTTGATTGTGTTTCTTCGAACTTACAGCAGAGATACCGACATTTTTGAGGAACTTGTAACAATGCATGGTCCTACTACAGGATAAGATATTTTTAACTGTGTTCATAAACTTGCGAAAAAATGCAATAAAACAATGCGGAACTGACTTCAGCAAAAAATGGAACTCCTTCAATTATCTGGGAAAACAATGGTTTCGTGGTAATACTTCCAGCAATCCAAAATTCATTGCCCTATTCATAACTATACAATGTTAATCAACTTGGAAATGTGTTGAAACCTACAAAAAAATGATTAGCTTTATATGATCTCGAGACTTTTATATAAATCATCTACACTTCTCAGCTATCTTAAATGAACTGTAAAGCTAGTATTCTAGTTTACCCTAATATACCGAGATACTATGGATATCCAGCTACAAGTCTCTTAAAAAATGTTTGACTCTGAAAGAAAAAAATACATTAGTTTAAAATATGAAAATCAAGACACCAGCCTTTTTTTATGTATATATGTAGTCCTTCATGGTTTACATAAGAAAACAATTATAGTTTACTAACTGGAAACTGCAGCTAAAATATCTGACAATTTTAAATATATGTGACCAAGTTATAGCATTCAAATGTAATTTAGATCTTTGGGAAAAGCAATTGAAGATTTACCACACGATACAGTGCACAACAAGAACAAATCAAATTTATTTGAAACAACATCATTTGGATAAAAGACTGAAACAATTTACGGTCGTAAACCTGAATTTGAAGCAATGATTGCAAAAGAAGTAAAAATTTGAAGATTTTAAATATTGGACGACACGTTTTCTTTGTTTCTTCGTCTTCTTTTTTCTGTAACACAGAATCGGTTTCTAATCATATGGAAATGGAGATAATCTAGATCTTCTATGGTTTTGATTTGTAAGACAAATTCTGTGAAACTAGGATGCCTGAGTATTACAAATATTTAGCAATCACATCTGTAAATACTCGAAAATTTTCATTATTTCAATGTTTAGGGTACTTATCAGATATGAAAGAAAATAACCCTCCTGTAAGATATTTCCATAATTACTGACAGTCACGTTGGATTAGTTATGATAGTAATCATTATCAACAAGATTTCTTCTGAGGTAAGAAAATTGATAGCAAAGAAGAGGTGTCAGATGTCATAAAGAAAGCATTGATAACACCGTTTTAAGTACCTCTATTGCACTCTTTTCAAGACAAATCTACTTAAGTTCTTTTTCGGTCCTTAAAGCCTTAAAAGTTGTTTCGTGTTAAACTTAGACATCTTAGCTTATGAATTTGGCATGCTTGGATTATATTATCTAATTTCTGTTTTTATTCAGATTAAATATACCTATGTGGGATATTATTTCAATTGCTTTTTCTAATAAAAAATCAATTTTCGAATCTTTGCAGTTGTTGAAAAAGCTTGTGTTTTATAAAAAGGAGTTCTTCGGAAATTTCAAAGTGTTCTAAAAATATCTTTACAGCTTTTCAAAAATATTATGGTTCAGTTGAATTTAACTAGAGATTCACCAGGAAACTTTATGTCTCAGTGTGCTTTACAGAGCATTATCCTATGGGAAAAGCGGTTGATATGTCTAAAGAATTTGCCGTAGATTATTTTTTTCATCGGAGTTTTGTGGTATTTTCTGGCGCATAAACACTTCATGGTTTCCGCGCAACCTTGGCGACGAACTGACGTAGGCTCTGAGAGTAAAATAATAAATAATTACCTGTCTATAAATATGCTGTTGCATGATCTTTCTTTACAGCATCTCTTTCCCGGGCGATTTTCTTTTACTATAAAACTGTCTGTGGCATACTAAAGACAATGCGTTTAGTGAAATAAATGTTTTTTATCCCCAGGGACCATATAATAATGAAATAGTGTTCAGCATGATGTACTCTTCTATTATTATTCGATTACTTATCACTTCTTGAGAAATTCATACCTTCTGTTTCGTTTTCATAAGTAACCCACCTAAATTTAAGCCAAAGTATATTTTGTTACTCTTTAGGAACATGAATATTTTAGCCATTTGTATGTCTGTATTCCGAATGAGAATCATGAGAATTGTTAGTAGTAAAAACAATTGCCAATAATAAAAGTAATTTGACTTTTTCTTCTAAAAGATACTTCCAGTAATAAATCTACTGATAAAACAATGAATCGTCAGAAATAGAAACTTTTCATGATTTACACACATTTTTTCTGTCACTTTAGTCCCTTTTATTGATCAAAAATGATCACTTAACTCATTCTTATTTCTGAAAAGAAGAAGAACATAAATTGCATTAGAAAAGTTTTTTAAAGAATTAGGAAATTTTACTAAGAAAAAACATGCAAAGATTGATTTTTTAAAAAATCTTAAACCATTTTAACTGACATTTCGCAAAATGTACTATTTTGATACACATTTCAGTAGCATATACCAAAATATTATACAATTGGTCAATGTATCTGAGGACTAGATCATTACTAAAACGAAGGTTCTATTCATTTTTCACTGCAGATTGTTTACACTTGACACTTGTGTCTCAAGAGTTATTTTACAGATCAAAACCTTTTTAACGATAAGTGTTTTAGAACTTTTCCATCCTAAGAATTAGAAATGTCCTAAAAATTATTCATTCATTCAGTTAGCCTTTATAAATGGGTACATTAATTTAAATTTATTAATAATTAATTCAAAAATTACATACATTGAATTCTTTTTAATCTTATATAAGTACATGGCATGGTCATAACATCTGTTACATCTAGCAAAACTGAACCAGCAAGGAGAATGCATTATTACATCAATAAGCTCGCTGAAAATCTTTACCTTTTAACACTCAATCTCTTTTTAATTTTTTGATTTCACTGTCTCATCTCAGAATGTCTATAAAATTTTTAGACTGTTATGAAAAAATGCTTTTATTTCCACTAGTCCACTCAGTTTAAAATAAATTGCAAGATTTACGCGGGGCATAAAAGTATTTATAAGTTCGCACCATGGTCCAGTAAGGTCCCATTTTATTTACGTTATTTATTGTTTAATAAATTTCGCTTGTAATCAAAGAATATGACGTCATGATAATATGATTGGTGGCCGGACAAATTCAGACCACAGAAAGGATTAAATTTAGACTTTTGTCATTCCTTTCTACAGAAAATTTGTCCATTTAGAACTACTAATGGCGTGTGGTCTCCGATTAGTGCGCCATTCTAGTTCCTTTCCATATTGAGTAATTTCTAATTTTTGTTAAGTGTTTCAATTTTTGGAGAATCTTTGCTATTTTATACTATAGTTTTTGTTATATTATCTTTTAAAAAAATTTTGTTGAAGCAATTACTTCTTGCTGCTGCGTTTGCGCGCAAAAACGTACATTATTTTCATTATTATTATTGTTTACTTTTCTTTATTTCCTTTTTAATTCAAATTTATATTTTTCTATTATACGTCATGATAAAGCTTGAAATCAATTAAAATCTTGCTCAAAGATCCTAAGAATAAATTATGTCTGTAAAGGGCCTTGGCAATATATTTCAAAGTGACAAAATATTTATTTCAGGATTTATATCCAGACAATAGAATGTTTTTCCAACGGTTATATTTCTTTTCTTCGCATAGCAGTTATTTCCAGAAACTAAACTTCTATTAGTGATATTTTTAAAAACCATGTTTATGCTGAAAGTGAAAAATATACTTAAGACGCCTTAAATACATTGATATGATTGCGAAATCCGTTGCTAAAGACATAGTTTTACTGGATTTCACATTTCTGAAACATTTAATAAAACATTTCACGCCCGGATGATGCAACCTTAATGTAAGAGCTTTGCGCAAGATCACTGACCTAACACCTAATAGGTATTTCTCTCCCATAAAATTCCCTATCAATCCTATCCAAACAATTGACCACCAGTCAAACAAAACCTCATACACCCTCCCCCGTCAAAAAAAACTTGCGGATGAGTGATAGGTTGTCTCGCAGTTCTGAGCGGTCGATATCTTTCTTGTGTTTCATCACTTCTTTGGGTGATGTCAAGTTTACTTCGATGTGGAAGATGAACACATCAACCACACACCTGTTTGCAATCACTTGCCTTTGTTCTTCCAGTGCTCGCGGCATCAACTTCAATTTTAATCAAATCATCAACTGCTTTCATCAAGTGCTGGAAGTCTGTAATTAATTAAAATACGGTTTTTGTGATTAATGGATTAGGTAGTATCTTATTATTAAATGGTATTAATCTGGTCCAGGTGGCTTGAAATGAGATATCCAATTTTAATTTTCGAGATATCCATTAGATATTTTTATCCGCGAGTGAACTATTTGGAGTGAAAACGTGTTCATGACTGCAGAAACATAATTCAATGACTTTTAAAAGTATTTAGCATTGCGCATTTCTTTTCAATTAATAATGATTGGGTTGTTGTGTATAGAACTTTGACAAAGAAAATCCAAGTAGTGTATTCTAGAATGAAGAATTAAATGTACTGCTGTTGATGTTAAAATTTTTATTATGTCTTCGCCCCAAAAAGTCATCTTTGCGGTAATCCTAATATTAAGGTGAGTTACTGTTACTCTTTTTTTATTTCATGAAATGAAACATTTCCTAATTTTTCTTAACGTAATTAGAAATACAGACTAACAAGTCATGCTTGTTCATCTTATTACTTTTCGGTGGTTTTTCATGAGAAAAGTCGATATTTGTGGAGCTATATATGAGTGGATTAGTTATTACTGAAACTGCTTCTATGTTTGTTGAATTTTAATTCACTAATTATTTAAGATAACTTAGCAGTCTCAATACCTTTCTGATTAACAATATTTCGACAGTTAACAAGATAACTTAATTTTTAATGTTCTGAATCAAAACTTTTTAAGTTGAAGGATTAATAAAAATACAAATTGTATTTTGTCAAGCATGATTGTGTCGTTCTAAATCCTACATCTTATTTTTGCTGCATTCTTCATGCAGTCAAACATGTACAAATCATCTCCTCAGTGGTAAAATTGCCGTATATATTAGAAAATATACTAGAAGAAATAAGAACTGGTAATTTATAGTTTAAAAAGTTTTATTTATTTTTCAATGTAGTGTTGTAGCTTTTTTTATAAAAAATAATATGAAATCATATAAAAGGCAGCTTTAATATTCTATGCATATAGTTTACCAAAAATAATTCCAAAAAACTATATAATTTTTTAAACAAAATTAACATTTTAAATTCAGTTTTTTCAGATGATGGTTACAATATAAATCCAAATTCAATAATTGACAATAAATTATGCTCTAATAAAAGTTGCATTTATTGCAATAATTTTATCTGCAATGATGTATTTTGCCTTCAAATAGGGGAGTGAACTGGCTATCACAAGTAATCCTTCCATTCTTTCATAATAACGTTATAGAAGAATCATGTAATTTTCAAAACAAATTGTATATATCTTGTCAAAATTAAAAGGTTAATCTTTGGAATTTATGTAACAAGCCCTTACTACACTTTCGTATATTACAGAATAGTCAAAGTGAGTAACAGTCGAAGGGATTTATGGAGTTAACGTGAGTAATATTGGTATTGCTTAAAATTTAACTGAGCTAACCACTTTAATTGTTGAAAACTCCTTATCCTGGATTGTCTTTTTCAATTATATTTATAGTCTTAATTGTAACAGGGTTCATATGATATGTTCCTTTTCCATAGGTTCTTTTGGCATTTATTTAGTATTTTTAATTGTTAGATTAAAATTAGATATAGTTTAGTTAAAATTGAAGTTTTTGTAGGGGATTATTGAAGTGTTTGTCATTTTCCTTGTGAACATAATGTTATGACATTTTTATCTAAATTAGTTATTATTAAAATTTGATAACTTATACTTCCGCCACATTCTTTAAAGCAAATAATTAAGGAAACCACCTTAATTTTACTCATTTTAAAAAAATTACTAAATTATTGGATTGAGTTTCCTTTCATTGACAGTAATTTAACATTTTTCAACATATATGTACACACATTTTGGATCAATAAAAACATTTCAGAGGAAATTTGGCATCAACAAATTTGTTTCATCCGGAAAGGTGTAAGTTAAAGAAGTAAGTTGAACTGAAGCTTTCGTTCATTTCGAATTAATCTCTCTCTCTCTCTCTCTGAATGAATTTAAATTAAATTCTTGAAATTAAATTAAATTCTTGAGATTAAATTCTTGAAATTAAATTCAATTATTGAGATTAAATTCTTGAAATTAAATAAAAATATTACTTAATTTGAGTTCTTAGAAATTTTTATTTCTAATTTTAGTTTCATGAAAGTTTATTTCTATATAAATTCACACTAAATGACCCTTTAAGAAAAACAATCAAGCATTTGGAAAACATTAAAAAGTTTTCTTAAAGCAATAATGTTTGAAACTGCATTTTTTCTGAACTTCTTTTTTTAGAAAAAAGGAAAAACGCTGCAATCTTTCCTGGAATGAGTTCCCCACTGCTGCTAAATTTGAAAAGAAAAACTTATTTCATGTATCTTACTTCTTCACTTGTTAAAGACAAAACATTGTCGTTCCATTGCAACGTGAAAAAATGCAGCCTTGTTTTAAACTGTTGTAAAAACGTTTTCTAATCACAGTGAACACAGTTTTCAAGAGATAAAAAAACAAAGAAACTCCTAATGAAACTTTTAATGAACTGCATAGATTTAAAGAACCGAATATTAAATCACGTGTGTATGCATTTACATTTATACTGTACATAATGATTCATAATTCCACAGATTATAGGCAGCCTTAGTTAGATGCCGATTAATAAGATACAGTAAAATGCTTCAAATTATTTTTTCTTTTAATTTTTAGCAGAAGTTGTGTAATTCTAGGAAAAATGGCAGTTCGTTTTCCTTTTCTAAATAAACACTTGGAAAAATGTTATTTAAAAGATTATTACTTTTAAAAAACTCTTCATATTTTATCTTAATAAATATTACTCACGATATTTTTCATTTACACATTCCTATTTCTACAAAGTAAATGAGTACATAGAACTGCGATTAACCGTCACCGTCGGGACCATGGTTGTGACGGATAACAGAAATCTCTTAATATATATGAAAATTAATGGGATTTCACTGCTGCTTTGGGAAGAAAATGAAAACAAAATCCTTCAAATGTGAAAAATACAGACAAGTTGTATTTAATTTTACAAAACGATCAATATAAACTTCAATACAAAAGAAGTGATGTACATTACATTACAGCACCTGCATCCCCGTGTTTAGAGCCATCTGGCTCCTTTCCGGTTTGGATGGATGGAGGTGAATTTCATTTTTTTAGAAAAGACAAAAATATATAACAGGGAAAACAACAAACAATAATGAAAAAGGAAACATGCACTGGACAAAGAAACAAACATAAGAACAACATAGAAAACAAAACAATACGGAAAAAAATAAAAATACGCAGAGGAAAAAAACGTGCCCAATGATTATTCTCTACAATGAGATTGTTTTCACCACATATGAAGCGCACGAAGAGTCTAAGTCGGGTTCTTGACAAGTTATTCGTGAGAATGTTTTTCAACCACTGTAATTTAAATGACACTGTAGGAGTTTGGAAATGTCCGGAAACCGACATTTTGTGGCATAGTGCATTGGATCCCCTTTTTCTCCGCACGAGCAGTTGTCATATGTTCGAAGGTTAAAGCGATGAAGGTATGAAGGGAAGGGACCGTGTCCTGTAACGAACATTAGCTCTTTTCTATTCCATCCTACTCGCTTATTTGAGATCCTAGGCACTATATTATGTGTACTGCGGTCAGTTTCTCCGTTGTCCCAGTTGTCTTGCAGCAGTGATGTACAGAAATGTATAGTAAAACTGTAAACCTACGTTACTTTTTGCTTTTTAGAGGATGACGGATAACAGAAACTGACGGTTAATCGAGGTTTCATTGTAATTAGCAATGTAGGAAATGAGGTAATTTTATTCACTCACTTTTATTTCTGCGAATGAGTAGTTTACGTTCAAGTCTATTTATACTCTAATATTGCCTCTTGCCTAAGTTTTTGTTCAGCTTTGTTTGAATTTTGAAATTGATTCCATTCAATAGCTAACCTAAATCCTTCACAAAATATATCAAAACAATGTCATAAATAGGCATTTTTGTGATATTGTGAAATTGCCATTTGAGCTTCTTAGAACAATCTAGACTAATCTGCCGTTCTGATTGTAACTTTCATAGTTACATATGATATTATCCTTCATTTCCATTATTCAATTCGCTTTTATTTTTGGGCAATAGACTTTATCATAGTATTTAATCTGACGAGAAGAATTTCTTTTTTCACAATTTCATGGAAATCAATTCTGTCACTTTAACCCTTTATAAGGCCATTTTTCTAATAGTGGTATAATAAAATAACTTAGGATTAGATTAATTTAAGAAAATAAATTCATTTAGCTTATGGGATGACATTATTTTTTGCTAATTATTTTTATTAATTAATAATTAATTACCGAGTCAAGACACTTCGATATGGTTTGAGATCAGAAATTGGAATATACAGGTTTTTGTTTCATCTAAAAATTTGGCGAGAACTTACGCCAACCTTAAAAACTGCGTTGAAAAATTTCTGAATTGGGTGGGAAGTATATTCTCATATTAAATATCCTGTAACTAAAACCGCTTTGACGCTTTTTCAATGAAAATGTCGAATAAAATTTATCTTATGATAATAAAGCGGTTAACGTGCTTAGCTGTGGAAAAAAAACAGTGTGATAGCCAAGAATAATGTTTCATATAATTGTCAAGATATATAATTCTTAATGTCAATAATTTTGAAACGGTTATCCGTACTAAAAAATTGGTGAAATATTAGTATATATCTTGGAATAGCTTCAAAAAGAAAATTTTGATAATTAAATGCCTATTTTTAATCTGGTATTAAATGCATTTATTTTATATTTACAGTTACTTATTCATCCTCGGAAACATGTTGCAGATTCCGAAAAAGCATAATAATGCATAACTTACTTTAAAATATAAATCAGTACTGTGGATGAAGCTTTAGAATCTTCACTGTTTTTATATGCAGGCTTAATATCTTTGAACTGCTTAATGTAATCAGTGAAAACAAAGAAATTGAATTTTTGTCGGTATAAAATAATAGACTTTTTCATCACAATCAATAAAGACAGCAGCTAGGAAAAGAAATTTTCCCCTTTAAATATAAATTATATTTAGACTCACTGTTAATCAATCCATAAATTAACAAATAGTTGAAAATTGTTTTTAATTTTGTGTCGAGGATAAATTTTATTATTATTCATACTCAACAGTTTTTCCTCTGTCAGCATTAACCTGTTGCCGTTTAAAAGTAATTGATAATTGATTTTACAATCAGTGATGAAATGATTCCTTGGTCCTAATTTCTGTTTAGTTCACTGTTTTTATATGCAGGATTAATATTTTAGAACTGCTTAATGTAAACAATTAAAACGAAGAAATCGCATTTTTGTCAGTATAAAATAATATACTTTTTCATCACAATCAATAAAGACAGCAGCCAGGAAATAAATTTTTCCCTTTAAATATAAGTTATCTTTAGACTCACTGTTAATCAATCCATAAATTAACAAATAGTTGAAAATTGCTTTTAATTTTGTGTCGCGGATAAATTTTATTATTATTCATACTCACCCATTTTTTCTCCGTCAGCATTAACCTGATTGCCGTTTTAAAGTAATAGATAATTGATTTTGCAATCAGTGATGAAATGATTCCTTGGTCCTAATTTCTGGTTGGCTCACTAAAGGTAAAATTACCTTCCAGGACTAATTGCAATAATTCCATTAGTCCAAAATAACCGTCTGCCATCAGTCCTTGTTTCCTAATACCGCATTAAGACGACCTACTCTACCGAAAGCAGTAATTCAAATTGCATTACCTTAATATAAATTTAGAGCGGCCAGCTTCTTATTTTCGACGCTGGCGTCTGTTCTTCATTTAATATTTCAGTACATTATAAGAAATTAACTTAAATGTTTGTAGAAGCAGCCAAAATTAAATTAACTTAATAAATCTTTTAGTAATTGCTTTTTGCTTTCAGACTTGATTTCTTTTACGCACTGAGTGTTTATTTTCCTAGTAAAAACACGTACGGTACAATTTTATTTGCAATTTACTTGAATAACGAAAATTTGTTTTGCTACAAATGCTAGGGCAAAAATGTGAATATTCAGAAAATACTTTTTTAGCAAAAAAGAAGTATGCGTTTAAGAGAAACAACGTTACTCTATCATTAAAAGCCTGAAACTGAATTTGTTTTCCTTTACCAGTTTCATGCTTGTTTATTAGGGTGTATCACGAAGAACGATTTTTTGAAATTCAAATTCTAA